>APFE030333746.1:0-23549 GCA_000404065.3 Pinus taeda
AGATATATAATCTAAGTACAAGGCTTTATAAATCAAGTATAAGTACATCCATAAGTATGACTAACACAACTCATTCATCTCTCATAGCAATATGACCAGCTTCATTATCACCATGATATACAACATATGTGAATTAGTGTATCAACCAAACATTAACCAAGATATGAAACTCTAAAATAACCATGGCCATGAAGTATAGCATCAATATCAAATAACAACCCTTTTGTTAATCATCAAATAATATTTTCCATCAACAAATAAAGTCACAAGACATAAGCTATTTAGAACATCATCCAACATAAACAATGACATAACATCTGAAATCTTGATATCCACATATCAACACGCCAATTAATAATGACAAAGATAGCAGCAACCCCAATATTATGGCATAATAATCAAGAGATATATTCCAATCAATAATAAGTAGTTCAAGAAGATCGGTCAGCAGCAATAAATCAACATTAACCATGACAGAATGGCAACAACATCTACAAAGAAATGTTTCAGACAACAATAATAACGATATATCAGATGTGCTCAAGCTATTCATAGTGAACCAATAATGAACCATTGGAACCATAAGATAATCTCCCCCTAAACTTGTGTCAATTATTCACTACCAATCCATAGTAGATGCACAACACATCGCATCCAAACATGAGATCAACCAATGTCAAAGGCCATAATTCCAACAATAAGGTGTTAGAAGCATAAGTGACACTCCCCTTGAACATGCCATATCTCATCATGCACATCACATATTCAACATTAGTACCAAAAAGAACTTATAAAATCATTAATGCAAGGCTCCCCCTAAAATCATGCAGCACATATTCTATGGACTTGATTACTCCATATGCACTCTTGCAGTCCTTTCAAAAATAGCATCAAATATAACATATTGTCGTGGGGACCATTTTTTTTTACTACGAATATGAAGAATAGGAGAGTGACCTCCTATTTATACTTGTATTCTTCTTTAGTACATATAATTTATCTGGATTTCAGAATCCTTTTGCTACGAATTCTCTAGTGTCTTCTTCTATAATATTGCATTTAGTTGATGTAAATATAATTAAATTCCCTTTATCAATTATTTGGCCTACACTTAAAATGTTTTTCTTTATCCTTTTGACCAATAATACATTAGCTTATTCTCTATTCCTAACATTAAGATTAGTGTTACCCTTACCTAGTACCTTTGTTGATGAATTATTTCCAAGAATAACCTTACCACTCTTCTCTTTCTTGAGAGAGATAAATTTTTCCTTATTTCCAGACATGTGATGTGAGCATTCAGTGTCAACATGTTGTTAATATTCTTCTTCAAATGCACATAAGGCATGCCCACGCCTTACTTGTTCCTCTTTCTTTTGCTTATTATGATGAGTGTTGGTGGAGCCAACAATATTCTTGTATGTATGTGTTCTTTATTGTATGTATGTGTTTTTTATTGTCTGTATGAGTTCATTGTCTTGTTCCTGCATTATTTTAATACATGTCAAAACTTGTTACGTGTATAACACGTTAAATAACTAGGGAAGGGAGCAAGAGAATCATAATATTTATGTTTTATATTTCTCCTAATGCAATTAATAGCTTTGTGACTAAATATATTGCATTTAAAACAATACCCCTGAAAAAAACTTGAGTACCTAGGAGTTGATGGTCTTCCTATGGGATAACTATTTACTTGAGGTCTAAACAATCTACTTCCACAATTGGCTAAAATGTGTCCATATTTCTGACAGATACAACATTCAATATCATTTTTCAAAGGAGAGAATTGATTATTGTTTCCATTATTGGGAGAAAATGATTTCCTTTGAAAATTTTCTTTTCTTGATTGTTGGTTAGGGTTTTTAGTCTTTGCTTTATTGTTCTCAAAGTTTCTTACACAAGTTTGTGAACTAGATCCTCCTTTAATAATTTTATGAAAACCAAGGCCAGTTTTGATGAATGGGTATCTTTGACTGTTGAGAAGGTTATCCAATTTCATTGTACTATATTGGAATTTCAAATGTTTTTCTTTTCTTCTAGCTTACCTTTTAGAATGCATACCTCTGCCTCCATTTTTTTACACTGGTCTTCCTTTTCCATATAATGCTTCCTCATTCCTTCTTTAATATTTCTTCCTCCTTCTACCTGTGTTCTTAAGTCGATAATCTCTTCCTTCAACTCATTCTCTTTTTCTTCAAATACTTGAATTATTTCCTCATTTCGCTTGTTTGACTTATTGAGATGACCATATAGAAATTATCTCAAGTTCAACTCCTTCGTAATATTTCTTCCTTTCTTTAATTTGTTATGTTATTTCTGCATCATTTATTGACTCATCATGATCCCTGTTTTCATATTCCTGCAACTTTTTCTCAAGAGTTTTAACCCTTTTCAAGGAGGACGCTTGTTTTCTTCTAAGATTATGTACTTCTTCTAACTTATCTTCTTCTGAATCAGTAACTCCATCTGACATAACAAAGGTTGTTTCATTATCATTCCCATCTTATGAAACATCATTATTTCCTTTAGAAACAAGATTACCTATTGGTTTACCTAATGAGAAATCATGTTTTCCTTCTCCCTTTCAAACGACCTGTAGATTATCCCATGCTTCCTTTGTGGTTTCAAAATGCATGACTTTCTCTAATATTGAATCAGGTATGTTACGAAATATTGCATTTATTGCCTTCCTATTCTTTTGAAGATCTTGTGTTGATGGTGGAGTTTTAGTATAACCATTACAGACTAAATGTCAAACATTAGATCTGAGGGCCATTATCCTAGACTTCATCTCTTCTTTCCAATTATGATACTTAGCATCATCAAGAGTGAGCATACCTTTATTATGTTTCTAACTTGTGTTGTTTTGGTACCGATTTTCCTTGATCTATGAATGCAGATATTTCTATGGCATCTGATACATCATTGTCACTACCTTCCTAGATTGGGCTCTTACTTCGTGCTACTTTCTTCTTGTGCTTCCTTCCCATTCTCCCTGATCCACTCTCAAGAAGTTAAGCTTCTACTGGAGAGACCTGCTTTGATACCAATTGATAAATATAATAAGAGGCGGGTGAATTAGTATTTCATTCCCAAATTATACTTCACTTAACTTATTCTTTCAATTCACAGTTATCTTTAAACCATTACTTCATTTAGCATATCACAATATATATATATATATATATATAGCTTATTCAATGAGCCATGACAAACATCAAGAATAAAACATGTAAACCATAAGGCACATCAAACACATAATGACACCGGGATTTTAGGTGGAAACCCAATGTGGGAGAAAACCACAGTTGTTGTCATTATGTCTCCTTATGTTTATTATAATGAAAAATATTTTATTACATCATGGTCTTGTACTATCGCAGAATCTTTCTAGCATGCATAATCCTACCTGCAAGAGGCTACAACCTCCACTTATTCTCTAGCACCGACTGGAAGGGAGCTACAACCCCTTGATCAATTTATCAGCTCCTACCCGAAGGAACCTATGACTCCCTCACTAAGGGCTACAACCCTCAGCACCTCATGGACCACATATCATAGTTTTAATATTGGATCCACCTATTAATCAACCATCAAACAACTTGTAGGCCACCTTTCATCAATTTTCAAACTAGACCCACACCCTGCAATAATATCAAAGTAATATGCCAACTTGATTCTGAATAGAAAACCTTTGAATACCAACTAAATCAAACCAACCAATTGAATCACTGAAGCAGTCAAAATATACCAGATATCAACCAATACCATTGTGGAATTTTGATTTCCAATCACTGAATCATTGAATTACCAAAAAATATCAAGCTAATAGCAATGTGCCAATCACTAAATACAAAAACCATATCATCAAATCAATGTGTCAACCAATTATACCAATTATGGCAATATATCACCCACTTAATGCCAATATTGAATCACTGAAGCAAACTGAATATGCCAAGCCAATCATAAACCACGGGATATCAATAATATGCCATTCAAGTCAAACTAGTATCAATGTGCAAATCACTGGAACCAAATCAAATATATATGACAATGATGCCAATACAAATCATTGAATACATTGACTCAAATAATTCACTGAACACTAAGATGCCAAGTAGACCTTCTCAATAATATTGTCATTATTGTCTAAGAAAAATCACCACAACCATGTCTAATGAGATAATCTTTTTGTTAATAGCAACAATTAGTGTCATAGATGAATAGTTCCAAGAAAAATGTTCATCCATTGATTCCAAAATTGTCAAGTGCCATGCTCAAAACAATATATATTGTCAACATTCTGCACAAGGCATCGTCATGTAACATGGAGACCGAATGCAATCTTCAACTAGATCATATCACCATAATGAAGAAGAGAAAAAAAAGTGGCATAACAGATCATTGTCCCATAAGATATCATAGTTCAAATGCATGTCAAGCATGCCAATTTTTTGATCCATACATTGTCTCATTAAGCCATATTACTAATCTCTAACTCATTAGACTTCTCCTACATAATCACATTACCAATTATGTAAAAAGGACAAGTACCATCATGAACATAAGGAATAGCATATATGAAATTTATTTCACTGTGGATCATCAAGAAACAAAAAATCCTCTACTAGTTCACACAGTCACAAGCAATATAGATCTTTGTCATGACAGGTTACTAAAGCAAGATCCTTATCTCAACAATATCAACTTTCTTCATAAGTCATTATTCTACTCATAATCCTAGATAGCAACCAACTTAAAATGGTAAACAATAAGCAAAATGTATAAATCAATTTCAACCTTGTCATGGTCATGAAATCAAGTATAGATGCAACAATTCAACTCAACCTTTAAAGGTTTAGGCTACAAGGAAAATGAGATTAAGAGAGCAATTCATAAAGCTGAGAAGAGGATGTTATCCCATGAACCTAAAGCCTGAGATAAACCTGAAGGTGGTAGGGTTTTTCTTCCTTACATTCATGGAGTTACAGATAAGATTGCGAGAGTCCTAAGAAGGAAGAACATAAGCACGCAATTCTCAGCCCCTGGAACAATTAGGCAAAGTATCAGATCGGTTAAGGATAATATAGATAAACAACAGCTTAAAGGGGTCTATAAAATCGATTGCTCATGTGGGAAAAGCTACATTGGTGAAACAGGTCGCTCCCTGCAGACAAGACTTAAGGAACATGGAGCTGATATTAAAAATGAAAGGTCTCGTTCTTCCGCCCTTGCAGAACACTCATCGAAAACTAAGCACCATGTCTTCTTGGAAAACGCCTCCATTATCGCTAAAGAAGAGCAACACCATAAACGAAAGATCAGAGAAGCTCTTGAAATCATCAGGCACCCGCATAATCTAAACAGAGACAGTGATATGGAGATCAGTGGAAGCTGGTTTCCCCTGATTAAAGAAAAATTAACCCAATATCAATATAATAATAATAATAATTAATTAATTAATAATTTCTTATAATTATAATTGTTTATTAAGTAATGATTCATCATATTACTATAACAATAATATAATTAACATATAACCAATATATATTATCACTAAATTAATTATTTTTATATTAATCATTTATATTTATTTATATATTAATACAAAATTTATATAGAATATTATTTAAAAAAATATAATAATAAAAAAATCATTTCAATCAATTTGAAAAAACTATATACATTATTTGATATTACAATAATAATAGTTGAAGTATTAATAATTTATTTCTATATTAATATGAATAAATAAAAATAATTATAATCAATTTAATTAATTTCAATAATATATAATTAATAGTACTTATTAATAATTATTATTTAGATAATATCTTAGTTATAATAAATCAAAAAAAAAAAATAAATATATATATACTTATATATATATATATATATATATATATATATATTATATATATTAAAATTGAAATTAATTTAAATTAAAATTATTAATAATTAATCATGAGGGAGCCGACTTCTCAAAAATTAAGAGTCGACCTTTCCCTCATCATCTCTATTTAAACCCTAACAGTTTGCTCTTCTTCTATCAAAGCATTCAAGTTGTCCTGATGATGGATCCCGGTTGGGATTCGAAACGTTGGCAGAAAATCGTTCTTACTGTGGATTCTCCGGTGACTAATTCAAAAACAATTCAACTAATAGCCCATAAAAGGCTTTCTGTCAAAATTCTTTTTGTTCAAGTCCAACAACACATTATAGAAGTATGCATAATGGCAATCACTTAGATACAAAAAATCAAAGGCAAATCTACAAGTTATTCCAACAGTGCGTGAGCCAAAACATATTGTCATGCTTTTCTCTACATAAAGCAACCTCTACAATAAATCTACATATCTCTATTATAAATATATTTGAATGACCCTGCATACTAAGTTATGTAAATGATTCATGTATTAGTATTTGAGGTCTCCATCATTTCATACTCAGAAAAATAGTAGCAGGCATTACCCATCAATGGATATCCATCAACAAGGTTCATACATGTTAATCTCTGGCAACTATAACCCCTGCAAACACAAGTCAATCATGGCATTGCCATACTTCTACTACAAGCATAGGTCTAAAAGCATAACTTTTATAGTCATAATTAATGGTACATCCAAACATCTCTCTTTGTCACTAAAAACAAATCATAAGATTATGTCCTGCGTACAATGTTCAGTCACCAAGATCTCTATTGTTGAAATATATATTTCATTCGAAACTTTTCCTGCTCAAGTGCATTCTAGATCTGCAAAACCACATATTTCTAAGCATACAAAAGATCTATCAAATACAACTAATAAAATTATTCGTTTCCCTTTTCTTGTAACCCCTAGAGACAACCCTTGGGCTAAAAATAGGTCAGTGCCTAGGACATCCTCAAAATTATTTCAAAATTTATGCATTCTTCTTAATTTAAACAAAATATTTATACATTTTGCTTGTTATTCTTGCTCAGAGGCAAACCCTTTAAGTGAAATGCAATTTAACTCTTGGGAGAAATGATAAGGAACTTCAATCAACCTACATATTTGTGGTTATATCATTTAATTAATGTTGTAGTATGGTGAGAAGAATGGCAGAGAATGCAAGATGGGATGTACCTGGCTAAATAGAGTCATATAAACCAGATCTCTAGCAGAATACATGGAATGGAAGAAAAAGGAATGATGAAAATGTGGAGTGCTTCATTAAAGATTCTTAGATAAAAGTTTTAAAGGATATTTAGCTATTCACACAGCATTGATAAATTTGTTTATAAAAAAAAAAAAAACAACTGCTACATTACACAAGTTTTGAAAGAAGAATTACACAGTGCAAAATTATAGAGAAAAGGAACACATACTGCAACCATCAAACACCTAGAATCACTTGAATATTTTTCATTAATATCCCAAAATGGGTTATGCACATTACACAACAAAATTTCTAATAACCAGTCTCTGAGACGAAAACTTTGAACCCCCTCAATGAGTTCGTATATCTCCTTTTAAATAAAAAGATCATCCTTAAGAACAGTTACACGTAAATGTCAAAATCTATAGTTGTCTAATTTCCCAGTTGTTTTCTTGTCCAGTACTACTAGCTAAATAATTATTTTCTAACTAAAACTAGCACATCATTACAAAATAAAAATGCCACATGCTTAAATATTCACATGGGTAGAGGAACTTGACCCCTGGGGCCCAGTACTAGGATCTTCAGGTTCAATTGTGACCTGTCGAAGTAAAGTTTTTCATCTTTCCCAAAGGACTCTGTTTGGCATTAGACATTGATTCATTATGTGGAAGGCCACCAATAAGTCTGGCGTTTTGGTACAGTCTAGTGTGGATTCAAACAAGGTATTTATCAGTCACAACAATTGGAAGTCCCTCTAAAGGAATTTGACTATGGTTTGCCTTTTAGCACCACGGTTTTCTCCAAAGAAGTGTCCACTATGCACTTTGTTGCCATTAATTCTTGCTCATAAGGTTCCCAGGAAACTAAACTCCCATATATACCCCAACATGTTGTTAATCCATCCCTTTTCCTTTGATCAAGCCTGGAATCAAAAGTGGCCACAAGACTATTTAGTGCCTCCAGGTTGCTCTTAGTATGAATGTGCAACTGATTTTTCTCAATGGCCTTCTTTATTTACACAATCATTGTAACTCTATCAGCAATATGTATTTCTTTCAAATATACTGTGTATTTTTCATTTAAGAATTTGACGATTTTTCTAGCCATTTTAGCCTTTATTTGTATTTCCTTCTTACCTGAAGCCAAAGCTTCAGTGGTAGCAACAACTATAGATCTCTCTTCTGCAACAACTTGAAATAATTCCCATTTAGAGCTCTCTTGTTGAATTATGTCCTTCCAAATGACTTGCTTGGCTTTGATCAAGGACATATTACCCTTTAGTCTGCTCTTTAATTCCTTAATATTATCCTGATTTGACTTGTGTTTTTCAGAGGTTTTCTCAACTTCTAACCTTACTTACTTTAATTTATTATCCTTAGTGGCCAATTCTTCCTGAAGCAATGTTATTTTATCTTGTATCTTCTTCACTTCTGCCTCCAAAAGTGATAGATCACTCATCACCTTTGATAAATTTTCTTATGGCTCATCTAATTCAGTGGGAATCACCATTGTGCAAATGTGACTTTTAATGGTGTGCTCAAAACCTTGAACCTTCTCCTTTAAGGATGATATTTCTTGGTTCCTATCAATAGCTAGATCATTAGTTGTTCTTTTTCTTTCTCCACAAAGGCTACGTCAGTAGCTTGTATAGGCTCTATTTTAGGCATCTTTAGCTTCTACTTGAATGATTGGACTTCAACTTTTGTTCCTTGTATTACTGCCTTAATTTCCTCCCTGTCTTCTGGGTCAATGCCCAACTTGATGATCAATTCTTTGAAGCCTTCATTCTGTAAATATAGAACCATAGAATATGTCTTTTCCTACTTGATTCAATTATAGGCCTTCTCCAGAAGCTTCTTGCCTTTTCTAACTGATAATGAAGATTTGCTTAAATCATGATATCTCATCTCACCAGTCTGCCTATGAAAATTAATTGCAGAGGGACATTGGCAGTGTTAAGAGACAAGTCTGCAGTCTTAAATTTGGCTCTTGTGGGGAGTAACTGGGAAGTGGGATGCAATAGGGAGATTTTAAGTTTATTCTTCTCAAGGTCCATTACTGAAATAAATGTGGTTTGAGAAGAAGATGAGGTTTGTTTGATCAGCTGAGACATCATCTCTCCTTTCACCCTTTGACCATTTTATTCAATTATTTGATAATCCCTTAATGTTGCATCTAAGATAGAAGGGATTTCTTCAACTTTAGACACTTTCAAGTTTGTAGAGTTGGGAGGCACAATATGCTCAGGATTTTCCATGCTCATCTGAAAGCTTAGTTGATCATAGGTGCTTTTTGTTAACTTGAATTGCATTTCTTCCTCACTCTCAAGTTGTATTTTAGCCTCTTTTTTTATTGCTACTCCTTCGCATTTATATTCATTTCTTCAAGTGTGTTTCTCTTCAAAGTCTTTTCTTTAGCTTAGGGTGCTTTAATACCTAGTCCTAAATTAATGGGCCAGACCTCTTGATTTTCCTTACACTCTATTTTAGGCATGATTTTATGGAAATATGGGTATGAGTTCACACTCTCCTTCTACTAGAGACAAATGTTGGGGATCATATTTCCACTTCTCTCCCAATTCGAAATGAAATTCCTCCATTATTTCTTCAACATAAGTGATTGCTTGTTTAGAATTTACAATGAATGGGCCCACAAAATTTCCCTGTTTAAACATGTACCCTCTATTCCCGATAAGAAAATGGAATTGGTCCACATGCAAGCTCTGTCTGATAAATTCCAGAGAGAAAATTCTCATAGGCATGAAAATTGGCAATATATAGGATTATTCCTTGTATCCATTTAGCCTAATCTCTATAAAATTTTCAAACAGATACCAATCCCCGACCCTGGTATTCTTACTAAGTTGTAGCAACTGCTTATGTTGTGGCAAGATCCTTGGAGGTGGTGCACCATTTAGGATAGTATAGGAAGTGGCAATGAATGTGGATAGAAATTTAGAAAACGATTTATTTTCATGCTTTCTTTTGACTATATTAATCCATTCAACCACTGACTTCGTTTGGTTCTTAGAGTCAAAAGTACTCAAACCCAAATACTCAAATTTGTCAATGTGGGTGTACAATAAGAGATAGACTAGGATGGAAGGGTATCTAAATAAATTGGCAATGTGAAACTTGTAAAGCTGGAGATTGATGGATTTAGCTAACTATGCAGGTATATCTAAATTCACAGTGTGATCCCGTATGTGGCTTAGAAACCCTAAGGATGATTTATTTACCTTGCTCGTATCATCTTCCCCAAGCAGTACTAAGCCTTCAAGCTAAAAAAATTTGAGCATCTTGAGAAAAGTGATACATATGGTATGTTTCAGCTGGTTGAGGAGTTGGTTCCCCTAGAGGTGAAGTCACTGAAAACAAGGCTAGTTTGTTTTTCGTTGATAATTGAGTGAAATCTAAAGACAATGAGTATTTATTCAACGATTTTGGGTCTTTAACATCAGGGAAACAAGAATCCTTGCTGATGATGTCAACTGTAACCTCAAGGATGATTTCTCCTATGGAAGATGCAACACAATGTCTTTGAGAAACACGTGCAGAGGCTAGCCAAGTTATGAATTCATGGAAGTGGTAGGTAGTTTGGGCTATCACATAGTACAAACTGGAATTCACAACACTAAAATAGTCTTGTTTGTTCAAAAAACTACCCCAATAGTCAAAATTGAATTGGTCAAAGTCCAGAGGGAACCATGGGTTGTGAATTTCAATCTCAATGTCCATTAGAGGTTCCTGAGTAGAGGGATTGGATGTTGAAAATTATAGGGCGGGTTTCCGAGGTTTATTAAGCTTAAACATAATGAAATTTTGGGTTTAGTTCAATGTGTAAATACTTGGAATTGAAGAGGAGCAGTGTAAAGTGAGTTGTACTAGTTACAGGTTGACCTAGACACCAGTTGCAAAATTAGTTGACATTTTAAAATGATGGGAAAATAGTTAAACAAAACCCCTCTTTAACCTTTTTATTTGAGAAGGAAAAGGGAATTTATTATGGTACAAGGGGTAGGTGAATAATGTGATGAGTGAATGACATGGGAGGTGAGGTGGTTGGCTAAGGTGATAGGGGAGATAGCAGATAAGCTCAGTTGACCCACTCGCTTAATAGGTGGAGAGGCAATGTGTTGGGAGTCGAGGTAGTTTTACAAAACTGTTTATCACCCTGTGCTACCCCCCACTGGTGATTTTTGAGAAAGGAGTCTAGGTGGTGTAGTCGATCATGGTCGTTGATTGGTAGGATTTCAATCTCACTTTGCATCGCCCCCCATCTATTTAAAACGTATGCATGTTGATGCGACTCAATTACATATTATGCAGTTGTCAATCAAACAAAACATGATTCATTGATGAAGTTGCATGGTTTTTAGTCCATGGGTTTGATTGTTGCGGGCCCATCTCCTTTGGCTTACATGTCAAGCCCTAAAAAACTAGGTTATGCACTAATAGCAATACATTTATCTTTAATTTTTTTTTATGATCTGTCATTCATACATTCATATCACTAAGATCTAGATCTCCTCCTACTCCTGGTGTGCACTTTCTCAAGCCATAGCACGTGAAACATCATCAATTGCACATTTGTTGCTCTAGATCGACCTCCTTTATATAGTTATTTGAACCTTCAATACCTTAGACTTACAACCATTGTATTTCAGATACCATAGGTAGGGATTGATGATGGAATTTGGACCTTTCTTGATAATTACCTTGGGCAAAAACCATGGTTTGGCCCTTAGTTATTCCTTTCCTGCACTCACATACAATAACGCAACTCTCCCCTTCGGGAAGGGAATTATAACTCATGTCTAAAACACGCAACATGTGTTACCCTATGGATTAACTCTCCTCAAGCAAAGGAAACCTGCCTTACCGTGTCTCTACTCCCTGAAATCAGTTAAAAAACATTGTCAAATATTTCTGAAACTTTCTCCAACTTCTACACTGATTTTCCCAAAACTTGGGGGACATGTCAAGATTTGACAAGGGTTAAACAAAACTTCAAAAACCTCAATAAAGCTTCTCCAATCATCCACCTATGACTCATTAGTTTTCTTCATCTTCAATCAGCTCTAATCCTTGCATAAACTTTTGTAACTGATCTTGACCTTGTGCAAACTCATACAACTTGTATGTAGTCATCAAGAAATTTTGTAATAAATAGAACACTTGAAATAACTTTCCAATCATGAGGAAACATCCTCTAACCATGACCTACATCAATTCTCCATGCTAATCAATCATGACAAAATCATAATGGCATGATATGGCATTGTGACAAAAACATGACATAGTGGACAAGTTGACATCCAGGTTGACATCAAGTGTAGTTTGTCATTAAGGACAACACAATAAGCATAATGCCAACATGGTGCTAGAATGAGGGTCTGAATGACAAGATGATCTCATTAAGTCTGTTTTGAATCTCTTATCTTTAATGGGATTTTCCAAAATCATAATCCTGAGATGTTTTTCAAATAGATCAAATATTACAATCCCCACGAAAATTATTCATAGCTTGTCACATCTCAAGTTTTATGGATATGGTCCAAAAACCATGCTTGGGCATATTCTTTTATTCATTCAATTTTTTCTTCCTAATGGAATACATTGTAATGATGCTTAGACTAATTTGTTTACCCTCGCACTTGAAGGTTGTGTTAAGCATTGGTGCCATACATTACTAGTTGCTTCTACTCATTCATTTGTGCAGCTTGTAAAGGAGCTTCATGAATCTTTTGATAGGTACGATTATAAAGATGTATATATAAGAACCATTCAACTTAGAAAGAAACCCATTGAAACATTAGAGGATTTTATTGATGGATTTCTTCACCTTTGATATGAATTTTTTGAAGAAGATGCCGATAAGGATTTCATGAGTGGGAAGTTGTCGTTTTTGGTTCTAATCTACTTGTATCATTTTATATTAGAGTCTCTTGATGATTCTTCTCCCCCAACTTTTCTTAATCATAGGGCACTCCATTCTTAGAAGATGGATTTATTACTCATTTTATTCCTTGCCCTCCTCCTTTCTCATTACCAAACAAAGGGGTTCCTCATGCCAAGGTTGGAGTTGTGAAATGTAGAAACCAAATTGTTCATCTATTTCTCCCATATTCATCTTCTTCCCATGAACAAGTTTTCATGGAAAGGAACTTTCATGGTCCTCATTACCCCATTGAATCTAATCCCTCGATTCTTCAAGATATCACTAACATGCATAATCTTAATCTTGAATCTCATTCAATTGAAAGTATTGTTTCTTAAAGGGATACTTTTCATCCTCTATCATCTACACCTCATGACTCTTTGTACCTTGATTCACTTAATCAATTTTCTCCCCTAGTAATTGTCCCACGTACTATTGATTATTAGGTTTTTGGTTCATATGGTGATCAAGTATAAGGTGGATATATATTAGAGGTAGAGGAGCAAGAAGGTGAAGACACTTTCCATATTACTTCCCTCTTTTAGATTCCCCGTGTCAAAATGATGATGCCACATTTTTTGTTAACCAGTTGTCTTACAATCTTTATAACCAATAAATTGATCCTAACATCCCTACTCAGGTTGAAACATTGGGCAGCCATCACCTTGATAATCATGTTTCTATCGATATAGGAAATGATGAATGCAAAAGTGCATTGGATTCTCTTTCACCTTCTCAAGAAGACCTAGATTTGAAAGGCCTCAATTTGATTGTTGAGCAGCCTTCTCATAGTTTGCAAAATCCAGTTTTGGATAATATTTCGGTTCAGTATGTCCTTGGAATTCCTCTTATCCATACACCATCAGATACTAAATCAAAAGAGTTAAGTTATCAAGCTTATGAAACTTCAATATATCGTATTGAAGGATAACATTTTCAACCTCAAAATCACATTGGTATATCATTATTTCACCATTATGAAGGTATTGTTCATTCAATTAATATGTAGCCTCCTCGTGATATGCTCTTACATTCACCTCCCTGCCATAACCAAGGTATTTTCTTGGGTGACAGTGGATGTTCAAATAATCTCAGAGAGCATAACATGCATCATGGTCCAGTATCATTGCGAGTTGATATGAGTATGTAAGATTTGATTCTAAATATGATTTGAGTGCAAATGATGTTTCTCCTTATGGTCTTTCCATATTCCTTCATCTTTAATAAACTTTCCATTATATCTTTATATGCTTAATGATTCTACCACACCAAAAACTTCTCTAGATACCTTAGATCTTTACCCTTCTCGCTTTGATTACAATCAGGTATAGGATGGTGTGGTTTCACAAATAGAAGATGAAAATATTGACTATGTTGTTCATGATGTGCTCATTTGTAAATATTTCATAGGTCTGAAGGAAGATGTTACACATGTTCAAGGAGGCCCTCTGACTGATTCGTCTAGATTCTTTACCTATGAAGAGTTCCATGTGCTAAATATTAAATCTGATGAATTAAGTGGCATTAATAATGTTTACAGTGACAAATCTGATGATAGTGGGACTTGTCAGGAAATTGAGGCACTTCATCTTTCGCTAATGGTTATGTCAAGTTCTCATGATATTTATGAGATCCCCAAACTATATTGGATCCATTTTTTATTGCTTAATCCTTTACTTACAGTTTTTTCATTGTATGTGAGCCCATTCTTGAAGGATTTTCATCATTTTCAAGTTAACCCTTTTATTCCTTCAGATAGAGTTTCTAATCGTATGAAATATTTTTGTTTGGTTAATTATTATCGATGTGAATGTCTTGTATCAGACCTTAGGATGGAGAGCATATATTTCTTGGATGCACACACTTTTAAATCCTATTACTCAAATCATCAAAATAAATATTAGTATCATAAAATAGGAACTACTCATTTCCTAGCATTATTATGTGAGGAGGAAGATTCTCTAATTTTAAGTGCTTGTAGAATCTCTCAAATTAACACATACTTATCTTTGAGTGATTGAACATGTCATGCAGTAACCATCAGAGTTGATTAACACACTATCCTCAACATTCATCATCCCTTTGATCATTTTCCTATCAACTTATATGATGACAATTGTTGTTTTCTATTTGATTCATCCCTTGATTACTCATATACTAGTCAAGGAATTGGGGCACTTCAACATTGGCTAACGGTATGTTAGGTCCCCATAATCTTGATGAGGTGTTTGAATTATATTTTTTTATGTCTCCCCCCCACCAATCTTTCTCATGATATAATTGAAGACTTATCTTCACATGAACTTCGATATTTTCAAGCTAGTTATTTTTTTTATAAAATTGTTGAATGGTTAGACAAAGCATATTTGAAACGTTAGGTTATTAATAATGGGTTCCAATGTTATCTTGAGCTTAACATTTATGGATGTATGTTTGAGAAATGTCTTCAAGCTATTCATGTATGTCATCCTATATATTGTGGCAAGTTTGTTGGTTGTATAGAACAAGATTTCAAAGCACACCTTGATGCTTGTAGTCTTAATCTTCACCCTCATGTGAAAGTAAGTCAGGTAAATATCTTTATTTCCACACATTATTTTATTTGGATATTAATTGTTCATATCTTTCAGATCACTGGTTAGAAACAACTTTTGTAGTGGAAATTTTTCTTCACTTAGCCCTAACCTTCTAGTTGGCTAGGTTAAGTTTAGACTTAGGTGACTTTTAGTTTCCCTTTTTCATTTCACCATCCCTTGCGTTCTTCTTCTTCATTCCAGTCTTTGCATATACTTTATTTTCTTGTTATGTCATGTATTTCTCTTTTTTGTTTGTTTAATAAGACCATGCATGAAACTGCTTTGTTTGGCTCAAAGATAATAATTTGGCAACGTTTTGAAAAGGAAATTGTGATGATGACCAACTCTTGGCTAATCTATGTTCCTCTTCTTTGGTTGGACCTGAATACATTTTAGTTCAATGATTCTTGTATGAAAAATATGTTTAATCCTAAATGAAATCTCAAGTGGATTTATGATGCATGTATCTATCATAGTATCTTCATTCCTTGAATCAACCCTTTCATATTAATTGGTTTTAACATGTCAACTTAGTCAAGTAGAAGGGAAGGAGGAAAAATGTAAGCGAGCATACTAACTTCAAAGGTGTATATATAAGAGTCTCTGAAAAATAAGGAACAACCTCTCTTGCCCATAGAATAAGCTAGGATCCCTCTTCCATGCTTGAGAACTATAAACCAATAAAATGACAATGAGCATAAAGTAATAAATAAATAAATGGTGAAAGAAGAGAAAGGCTTCCTACACATATAGGTGAAGCAAGCAACTTCAATAAGGTACTCAGAAAGCTTGCTAGTAGCAAAGTAATGATCGTGATTCCTTGAACTGATTCTGTCAGGGTACTAAAAAGGCCTATTGGTAGCAAAGAAACATTGCAGATGATAATAAAACTCTAAACATCTTAAACTCATGGTATCTACATAATCCCACTCTCTGATAGAAACAAATGAAGTTTCACTTGTCTTATGAGATGTGTTGAGCCGACAAGGGGAATATAAGAGACTACATCTATAACAAGGTTAAGTGAGGAATCTACAGTGATCAATAGGATGAGACAATACTTCCAGAAGGCTAGATCTTGTACTTAATTTTAGACCTAAACAAAGAATTTGGAGTTCTTCCAGTGTTTCGCTAAGTGTTGTCGTTGTGACAAACACCCTCCAAAATTCTACCTACATCCAAATCTTGGAGCCTCCTTATGGTCATGTTGTCTTTTAGTTATGTTGACCAAGTTTTCAAGTCTTTCTGGGGGAATTCTAAGTGATAAACTACTTGATTTCAGATCCTTAAATCATGATGTCTTCACAAGCACATTTTTCTTCTAAATAGGCCTAGTAGTCCATGAGTCAAGCACCACGCAATATTTTAGAACAAGCACTGTGCAATTCCTGATAACAGTGGTTCTGCAGTTCCTGATGACAATGACTGTGTAGTTTATTGAGACTGATGACTACACAGTTCTTGAAGACAGTGCTTATGTAATCTCTAGTGACAATGCATTTCCCAGTTCATGAAGACTAAGAGTACGCAATCCTAATGGATAGTGTAGGGTGAGGGCATATTATGCAGAAATTAACTATGCATTCTTTATTCACAGTAGCATTGTACTTTTTCAAGTCAATCAATTTACTTTTCACTCTCAAATCTAGACATGCACTAAGCACACTCTCTAATCTTAACCGTGTTGCATAAAAATTGTCACCATGACTTTCTGCAATCAATATGAGTCTATCATCACTCATACTTACCTCCTTTGCAAGTGTTAAACCTCAGTTCTTCATATCAAGCTTTGAAAATAAGAGAAAGTCCTTAAAAATCTCTAAAACTCTAGTTTCGCACTTTCTCTTAGCATTACCTGCGGTACCGCACCCATTGATCATGTCCCCTGCGCACCTGACCGCTTTGTATCTGCGTTTATGGGTGTGAACCCCTGTAAAAGTTAAAAAGGCGCAAGTACATTCTTAAAAACTCACTTTGAGTCAATTCTGGAAGCTTCTAGAGGGAATCTTGCACTGGAAAGTTCGCTCCTTGAGGGTTCATGCATCCCATTCCTTAAGAAGCTAACCCCTTGATGTGAGGAGCTTATCCCCTTGAAGGAGGACTCTATCCCTTCAATGATGGACCTATAACCTCCTTCCTTTGCACTATAAAATAAAGCTTTGGGCTGGTTACTTGGGAGGTTGAAAGTTGAATATTTTTTAGGGTAAATGCTACTGGAACTTAGTCTTCCTAATTGAGCTTTTGAGAGGAAAGATCACATACCTTTTGATCTCATTTGGAAGAGAGTGAGGCTTGTCAAAGTAGAGGAGATTCTTGCTTGGACCCTAGGAAGAGCTTGTACAGCATCAAGGCACCAAGGTTGTAAAGTTCTTCTTTTTCAAAGTTAATACAATCAAGTTTATTTTTCTCAATAAACTGTGTCTTATGGTTTATTTCATAGACTCCTTGATCACTATGATGAACATGATTTATTATATTAGCTATGCAGGGGTTCTTTGATGTGTGCTTGTTTGTGTTTGTAGGTTATTAAAAGGAAACTCTTTGAAGCTATTAGAGCAAGGTTGTCTCAAACTAGTGTTGGACTTAAGGTAGGGTCTAAAACGCCTCTTAGTTTTTATTAATCAATCGTAATATGTTTAGAGAAAAGTAGATTTGCTTGTCCTGCTTGTTGCTAGATATCAGTTGATACTAGGGAGATCAGTCTTGTCTGCAAGAACGATTTATCCGCTTAAAAAACCCTAATTTCATGTATGCTCTTCCTATATAAATATTCCATTCTAGAGCTCATCCTTACATTCACATTTCACTTTTGAGCTTTATGCATTCTTGGAGTATAAGGAGCATTCCTTCACTCATGGATGTAAATGCCCACCTTTTCGGTGACTTTCTAAACTATCAATTTTGCTTTCGCAAGTGTCACTTTCACTTTAATTTTCCCTTACATGCGCTTTTTTCTTGAATTATCTTTCGCAAGTGTCACTTTTTGCCTGATTTCATTTTTGCATGTGTCACTTGTGTTTTCTTTGAGTTTTTGTGTGTCACTTTCACCCTTTCCAATACTACTTTAATTTGTTCCCACATGTCTTAAGAACACCACTACACATATTATAGAGGTAGCTCCAATGCATTCTCTTACACTAGTTGGTGATATTGACCATCAGAATATGTGTTGGACACTTTCCCATTGAAAAGCACACCTTTTTTAGTGCAGTCAACACTTGTATTCCCACTTGTATTTTAATTGTCGCACTATGTTTTAACAGTCGCACTCAGAAACAAGTGTCGCTTTACTATCATTTAAATCTATATGTGTCATATTTTGGTGCTAAACATGTAATTACCTTGTACTTGATGGTATACATGTGTGTGATATATGTTTGGGACTTGTTTGGGTGACTTTCTCTCTCTTGTTCCATTTATCCCACACTTAGCCTTTTCGGAGGTTTTCTTGGTCCCCCCACTAGGCGCAAGTTATAAAAGCACTAACCCTCCACCAGGTGATGAAAACTACCCATTCATAAACCTCATTGATGAAACCTTCACCTTCTGGACTTGTGCACTAAGGCTCTTTTAGGGACAGCCCCATTTTTGCGCGTTAATCACCTTCAGAGCATAGTCACTAAATCATTGATGCTTGCACTGCCTTACTGCACTAAGCCTTGATCAGTTAAGCCTTATATTGCACATTGAGAACTTCTCTACAACAAGAAGGACTTCTCTATCTCCTTTCAATGAAAAATTGTACAATACAAAGGGTCTCTTCCTTTCATGATGTAATGAGCATCCCCAAGGTATAGTGACCTAAATTTTTGTTTCTTACACCAACCAACTACGTAATCCCTTTACCAAGTGAGCCTCTTAATACCAACAGTAGCTCCATCGCTAGGAAATTGTAGCCCTCAACTATGAAATCCTAAATTCGACTCCTCAATCACTATGTATTGCGCAATTACAATGCCTAGTCTTGTTTTGCATACGAACATAATGGAAATACTGGATAATCATTATAAACACCATGGAAGTGCATGGGAATCAATGTTGAAAGAGGAGAAATTATTATTAATGTTTCTACAAATACAAGTACATGTCTTGAAAACCATAAAATCCCAAAATTTGAACATAGTTTTCACATACCATCTCTCAAAGAAAAACCCTAGCCTCCCCATAACTCACCCTAATAGCTTCCAAGATCTAAGTGTCTCTAGCTATTCAAGCACAAATCAGTTGTCTAATGCTACTCCTAGCTCAATTTATAAAGTCCTTTCTAAATGAGGCATGAGGGTATTTATGCAAATGGGGAGGTGGATTTCCACCTTCCCTGTGACCTTTCACATTCCTTGCGGTCACAGTCACACTTCCTAGTCATAGTTACCCTTGTAGTCACAATCGTAATTTCTAATGGCAGTAGCAGTTTCAAAGTGTGACTTGGCTTTTTCAGATGCGATGAGAACAGTCTTAGTTTCAAGTCACATTTTTATAGCATAGTGAGTAAGTCAAAAATCAAATCAACAGAGGCTAGTCGCAAATCGCATTAGCATAGCATTGACGTTGCTACAACACCCTCCAAAATTTCACTACATTCAAATTTTGGAGCCTACTTTATCATTGTATCTAGTGTCTCCTTGGTCGTCGAGTGTCATTTCAAGTTAATCTATGTGTTTCAGGTGTTATTAAGTTTTCTCAAGTGTCTTCGCGTTGATTAGAACATCTTTAGTGCATGTCATGGTCATAACACTTTTGTTGTTGTAAAACGTCACTTTTTGGTCGTAGTCACACACACTTCACTTGTTATACTTGTGGAATGTTTGTAAAGTGGCATTTTGATATTTACTTATCATTGTTCAATTTTTCCTAATTTTTCTTGATGATTTGGTATGTGTCACACTTCATTTTATGTCTAAACTCATCATGTTCACCCCTTTTCCTATCTTCCAGACTTAGACAATTTTTGGTTTCAAAGCGAACCCATTAAGGCCAAGAGTGCATTAGCACACTCTGAAGCCTTGATCAGGAATCCTTCATTGTTCAGACATGCGCCATGCATCCCCCAAGAGTGAAAAGTGTACTCCTTAAGCTCTTTCCCCTTCCTTGCTCCGAACTGTGCCCTTCTAGAAACCAAGTCTTCCTTTGAGCACATTCCTTCAACCCGAAGGAATGTACCCTCATTGAGTGCATGAGAACACCTCAAATACCTTAAGCTCCATCCTTCAACCTTCCACAATGTGTCATGTGCCCTCTTGAACCTTTGAGTGCACTTCGAAGGCATGAAGCCTCATCCTTTAGCCTTCAGACTTGCGACATGCACCCTCCTAAGCCTCTTGAGCACATGAGCATACCTTGAAGGCCTAAAGCCTCCTCCTTCATCCTTCAGGAGTGTTCCCTATGCCCTCCTTCTCTCCCATGAGTGCACAATGCACTTGGGAAGCTTGAATCCTTCCCCTTCATCCTTCGGACTTGCGCCATGTGCCCTGTATTAATTACTTCTTTCTCTTGAGTGCATGAGCGCATGCCAAAGCCCTGAAGCCTCTTCCCTTCAGCCCTTTAGCCTTTAAAAGTGCACCCTTGTGCCCATAAGCTCCCCTTGGTTTTCCCAAGCACATTGTGAAGGCATGAACATAAAATATGCACAAAACATGTTGGAATAGGATATTTTCAAGCTGATGGTTGCTTGTCACGAGTGATTGAAGTTACAGGTATTCGAGGAGTAGCATGGCAAGCATTCATGTAGAATATTGGGCAAAGAATACAAACAAAGGAAGCATCAAAGAACAAAGAATGTGTTGAAAGCTAGATGATTGAATCACCCTAAAGATTCCAAGATCAAAGACCATTTGGAGGGTGAAAGTGTTGATTTTGGGTAGCATAGGATGTGATCTAGCCTTGAAATTTGGTGGAGAGGCTAAAGAAAATGAGATATCCAAGGCCCAGAAATCGTTTGGAGAAATTCCACCCGGATGAGGAGTTATTAAAATAATTAATATTTTTAATGAGTTCTTAAGTCTAAACTTAGGAAAATAAAAATATTAATGGGTATTAATATTAGCCTTTGATTAGAGACTTAATCTCGGTCATTGATTCATCAACAGGAAAAGTATAAGAGAAGACTTGAGGATCATTTGGAAACACATCGGCAGATACTAAGTATCCCAAGGAAGATCGATTCTCAAAGAGAATGAGATCGATTTCAGAGGGAGAGTTGTAGGGTGGAGGAAGAGAAGGTCATCAGCAATAGTCAGTGATTTAGGAGGAGGTGATGTAGGGGCATTGAGAGACACTGTAGAGGGAGACACATTCCAGGGGAGATGTGGCCCTCACGCAGGCTGACGTAGAGGGACGCAGAACCATGCAGAGTGATGCAGAGGTGATGCAAAAGTGGGAGAAGGGTCTCCAAGGTGTCGGAAAGTTTCCAGGAGAAAGTGTCAGGTGTTTTCTATTAGTTTATATGTAAAATAAATCCTTGTAAAGTGATTGTTGTTGAAGATTAATAAAACCCTCATCTATTGCACCAGTTTTCCCACATTGGGTTTTTCTGGGGACAATTGTCCAAAACCAGCTGTGTTGATGTGAATGGTTCTTATACATGTATATCGTTGTTATTTTCTCTATGTAATTATGTGATAACTGCAGTAGAATTTATTTTAATATTTGTTGAAGGGATTTCATAAATAACTTATTGTGAAGAATAATTTGGTGAAATAAACCAGTTGTTGCAGTAGAATTTTGGGTTAGAAATTTTCACATGGTATCATAGAAGAGATCCAGCAATAGGAGAGAAGAATCGACTATGGGTCAGGAGCATGATGAAGAGGCATAAACTCAAAGGGACTCATGCATATTTCCAGAAGAAAGCATGAGGGACATGGATCATGATTATTATATGTTAGCTTCCAGACTGGAAGAAGAAGTCACTTGCCTAGCAAGCTCTGCCTCCTCTGAGGTTTGGTCTATATATAGTGGAGATTCCTGGCATATGGCGGGAATTCTAGAATGTTTTTCTAATTATCAGGAAGAAAGGAGAATTTTCATATCACCATGGGAAATAAGGCAAAGTGTACCCCCATAGGAAGAGGTATTGTAGTCTTTCAAACCGAAGCAGGAGAGGAGCTTCAAGAAACCAATGTGTTGCATGTGCTAGGATTAGAGATGAGCTTATTCTTTGTATCTCAACATCAAAAAAAAGGGCTATGACATTTACTTCATTAAGGATAAATTATATGTCAAACACCCGAGTTGGAAAAGGAAGGCCTAGATTAGAATCAAAAGTAACAGGTTGTATAGATTACAGCTATAATCTCCAATAACAATGTTATGTGGAATTTTTCATCTACGAATAAATACAATTTCCCTACGTGGTTAACTACACCTAGAACAAGAGAATTAAAGTGTTTATCCTTTTTCTATAGAAGATAAATAAGACAAGGGACCTACTTGTTATCTTTTGCTTTCCCTTTGTCTACTTTGTTTGGCTCCCGTTTCTCCTTCTTGAACTTAATTCACTCGACAAGTACCTACAATCATAAATAGAGGACAAAAACCAATCAAAGCAAGAGATCTATCTACTATAAGCAAATGGAATCGAAAGCATTTACACATATAATCATCATACATAAAGAAAAGCATATGGAAAAAGTTGTAAACAGATTTATTAAGTAGAAGGAAGAATTACAACCATGAAATCAGATCTATTGTCACTCCTCCAGCTTGGGTTCTGTTGAAGCCTCGAAAATCGGGTCGACAACAAGGGGGATACCCACCCGGTCCGGACCTTGGTTGGCAGATCCTTATCTGTTTGGTATAGCGGGTCTGACTGGGGATAATGGGACTAGTTTCCCAATCTAAGGGTGTGTGTGTGTGTAGAGTTGGATGATGCTGATCTAAGAGTACTTAAAGCTAATTTAATTC
>APFE030333746.1:24481-51253 GCA_000404065.3 Pinus taeda
CCTTCTCTAAATGCCTAAGAAGGGTTTAAATACTGCTAGCTAATTAACTTAATTACATAAATTTAGGATACGGTTTTAAATGACCGCCCTTCTGATAAAGCAAAACTATTTCTAAAAATTGAATCTAATTCTAAACCATTTCTGTATTTTCTCCTTAGTGCTGCAAGCATGCAACATTCGCCTGGGAAGAGTCGGCTAGTCACCTTCCGCTTTCGTTTGAGCTATAAAAATAGAAATAACAAGCGCAGGCACCACTTTCTGGTAAACTAGAAGATATTTTAGAGAATCTTCCTCTGGCTGGGTGTATTCACTACTTGTATACTTGGTAATAACTCAAATTTCTCTCAAACTAAGTCTTCTTTTGCTATTTCAGTTTCCGGCCTTGTGAATGACTGAACAAGTTAGGGACTTTACTCTCTGAACAATTTTCTGCATCGAAAACTGCCTCCGTTCTTTGCTCCGGGCTTTTCTGGTCATAAGCTTCAGGGTCTTTTGTAAACATGCTGCTTTTGTGCGCCTTTGACTCTGAGCTTTAGATGGCCTATTGACATCAGCATCTGTTGAGTGATACTCTGGAATCTGTGGTCCTATCGCATGCGACATTTGTTTCTGAAGGGATCTCTTCTCTGTTCTCCGAGCATTGACGCTTTCCCCTTTTCCTTAGATGTTTCCTGCACATTGCTTCATGTTATTTCCTGTCTTACAGTTTACACAAAGGAAAAGAGTAATGACAATAAAGAATGACATGAAAGCTTTAAGCTCTTATGAATGCATAATCATGACACCCATAGCGAACTGACTCTTCGAAAAACACAAAACTGTCCTTCCTGAATACTTTGGCGTACAATCATTAATTTCTTTTAAGGCGCGCGCCCAATTTTGGTTAACAGACAGCTTTCCTTGAATACTGCGCCAAGGAAAATTCGCGATGGGTGATTTCTGCGACTCGCATCGCAGCATCGCGGATCGCGTCGTCAACATGTGTCATCGCAGAAAATCATGATTGTGAATTTTCGCAAATCGCATTTATCGCAGATCGCAGCATCGCAGATCGCAGATCACATTTAGTCATTCAGTCATTGTGTGCTACTTACGCGATGTTGCGATATGCGACGTCGCATATCGGCCGTCGGAGATTTCTTAAGTTTTTTCATTTAAGAGCACTTCATAATGAATGTGATGCGATGAATTTTGCGTCGCTTCTTCGTAGTTTATTATGCTCATAAGAAAATGTTTCATTCTCTTCTCACGATGCGATAAAGTTTTAAGGAGTTGAATACAAATATTTTCATAAAATGTTTATTTGGATTTTTTATTAAGGGTCCCCATTTTCTTGGTGTTATTGCTAATATCAAACAAAGAGGGGGGTTGGTGGCCACAACAATGGCGATTCACTGGGAAGAACCAGTTATCTCTGCTTTTCTATTGAATTTTAACTTTCGAAGCAGAAAAAATTTCGCAAGTCTAAATTTTGTTATGGATAGATAGAGTACATTATGCCTTATCCTATCAATGATATTTTGTTTCAACCTTTTTCTACTCCAATCGTTTGCTTCCTCAGGCTTAGTCCTTGTATTTACATCAGCCACTACTTGGTCTTTTAAAGAAAAAATAAGGTCTTCTCTGTGTGCTGGCTTTTTAAAATATGCTCATTTGTCGTAGGTAGAGCCTCTGCTGCCAGCATGCGTCCATAACCTCGACAGGGTTACCTGTTACCCAGCAATGATCCTTTATCCTGCTTAAGGCTATTTACAACCTTTCATAGAAAAACCCATTTTGACACTTTTTCCTTTTTTATTCTCTAAAGAACAATGTCTTGGTTTGGTGGCCAAATTATGACACAATCATTCACTTGATTTACACTTTTGCTGAACAAGTGGCTCGTGATGAGACCCCTTGTCTTTTGATTGCAACAATCTTGAGTCGTTGCCCTGTTTTGGTGGACAATATTGGCAAAGTCAGCAAGTTATAATATTTGTGATCATGATAAGCCGGCTCGTGATGAGACCTCTTATAATATTTGTGTTTTCTCAGATTGTTCCTCTAAATGTTGTGGTTTTCTTTAGCAAGGAGGAAATCTTTGTTTTTCCTTAAGAAAGCTCTAGATGACAATAATAGAGTTTGAAAATAGCAGTTTTACAGAGAATATTTATTTTGTTATTGATACCTTTCATTGTGCTGATATAAAACAATTTTTTGCCAAAGGTTGCTTTCATCAAATTTTTTGAAGTTGAAACTAGTATCATATCTAGGCTAAAGTTAACTCTATCTGCCAATAATAAAGATCAGATTTTTCAAAAAATTTTACTATTTGTACAAGCAAAAATCAAAATCTGATAGAGAATTGGTGTATTTTTTCGTGAACCCCTGTAGTAACCATCCACAACTGGTTTTATTTATAAGAAAGAAGAAAAACTAAAACTATCCTATAAAATAGAAGAGTAATCTTCTATGGAAAATATATTTTAAGGATCTGTCCATTAACAGGCAAAGAATCCTTTCTACCTGCTAAATCCTGCAACACAAATGTTGATGGGCCTATGACTTCTACAATCTGGAAAGGACCAAGCCACATATTCTGAAATTTTGTATGTTTTCCCTTTTCTTCATGAGCCTTATCCCATTTCAAAACTAGATCTCCCATCTGAAAAAAAAAAAAATATGGTCATTATGCTTGAACCAAAAAAGGATTTTATTAGCGCTTGGTGATGAGCATGGGTTTTCTTAGCTTGTTCTCGTCGTTCTTCTAATTTAATTATTTCGATTTGTCTTAATTGTAAGGAGGAAGTAGATACTTCATCGATGTATTGTACTAAAGACGACGAGGGGATCACTAAGTGAGTTGGAAGAACCACTTCCTTCCCATAAACTAAATTAAAGGGAGAAGTTTCGATTGAAGCTTTCTTCGTTATTCTATCTGCCCATAAAGCATTTACCAAAGTTTTGTGCCAATTCTTTTGGTTCTGGTCAACTGTTCTTTTAATAATCCTGATTAGGTTTTTATTTGTTGACTCAGCTAATCCATTTCCTTGCGGATAGTAGTTGGCCGGATATTTCAGTTTGAACCCTATTTTAAGTACAAACTCAGTCATTGCATTCCCAGAAAAGTACGAGGCATTATCAAACATCAAAGACGTCGGCAATCCAAACCTAGTGATTATAAATTGATCTATGAATTCAATGATGTTTTCAGAATTAGCTGTCTTGAGAGGAATTGCTTCTACCCATTTAGTAAAATAATCTGTTGCCGTGAGGATGTATCTATGCTGCTTAGAAGAGTGAGGAACGATCTCACCTATTATGTCCAAGCCCCATTGACTGAACGGATGCTCGATGTTTACCGGCTGTAGTGGCATGGACGACTTCTTTTGTCTCCCTGCAGTAGGTTGGCAGACTTGGCATTTCCTCACGTAACTGTGTGAGTCTTTGAACAATGTGGACCAATAATATCCTGCGCGTAAGATCTTATGTGCAGTAGCATCTCCATCATAGTGTCCGCATGCGGGTCCATCATGGAGTTCCTGCAAAACCTTTTCGGCTTCAGTTTTCTCAAGACACCTAAGAAGCACAGAATCATAATTCCTTTTAAACAGAACATCATTTATGAGCTGATATTGTTTAGCTTTCAATCTCAGAGCTCTTTTCTTGGTGTGATCTAGGTGTGCTGGAGCATACCCATTCTTAAGATAATAAATGGTGTCAGCATATAATGATTCTATATCGTTTAGGCTTACCTCATATGTTTGTACCTCTTCAGATGAATTTTCAGGAATTTGTGATGCTCCAGCCAACATTTCGCAGAAGCCTTGACCTCTCACAATGCTTGCTGGTTTGATCTCAAGGTCGTATTCTTGTAAAGCAGTGATCCAATTTGCTCTTTTTTCACCCACATCCTTCTGTATTAGAATATTTCTTACCGCTGGAAACGGTACTATGACCTTGGTATGGGTTTTAAGTAAGAAAGGTCTAAAATATTTGACCGCTTTGAAAATAGCATATGCCTATTTCTCCACGTCTGAATAGCTGAGTTTAGCACCTTGTAGATTTGAGCTAAAAAATGCGATTGGAGCTTCCGCTTTCTCTTGATTTTCTTGAGTTAGAATCGCGGCATATGATTTCTCTGAGGCGAATGTGTATAAGATAAAAGATTCTGCAAAATTCGGGGTCGCTAAAGATGGAGTATTAATGATAGATTGTTTGATCAGGTTGAATGCTTCATGCTCATCTTGATCCCATTTGAAATTTGAATTCTTTTTTATCATGGTTTGCAAAGGAGAAACAATTCGTGAAAAATCTGGGACAAATCTCTTCACAAAATTGATTTGACGCAAGGAAAGATTGCATGGCTTATTAATTATGAGGTAGGGATTATTTCAAAAATATTTCTTTGATTCTGTAGGCTCAATGTGAATACCAGATTTTGAACACTATGAATCCTAAGAAGTGTTCCTTCAACTGTAATCGAAAAAATATTTCTTTGGTTAGTGAAATCCCATTACCTTAAAACATCGTTGAAAGATTGTTTCCAAGTCTTGAGATGGTCGCTTCGTCGCGGTGGAGTACACTGTTATAGTTCATCCAATAAATCTACAGATTTTAGTTGACTACCCTTGAATGCGATGTCCATGGCTCTCTGAAATGGTAGCGTCGGCGTGATCAAACAAATGGCAATCTTAACGATATGGTAGTGCCCCATTTATTCGGAATGTGGTTTTTAACTGATCATCGGGATGTACCAGCACTTGATTGTATCCTGAAAATCCATCCAAAAAATACATTAGTTCTGAGCCTGCTACTGCCTGTAATATCTGCTCCATAGGCGGGAGGGGAAAATTGTCTTTTTGACAGGCTTTGTTGAGATTCCAAAAATTGATGCAGATTCTAATATCTTCATTTTTCTTTCTAACGGGTACCATATTGGAGACCCATTTGGAATGTCTGACGAGGGAAATTATTATGGCTTTTAATAACTTATTTAGCTCAGTTTTTATCTAGTTTTCTAAATTGGGGTGGATTTTTCTGAGTTTCTGTTGGACAAGTTTTTCGTTGTCAATCATAGGGATAGTATGTTGAATGATAGAAGTGTCGTATGTCTTCATCTCATCGTAATTCCAAGCAAAAACATTTTTGTATTGTCTCAAAAGATGAATATATGCTAGTTTTTCTTCATGGGGTAGGTCATGGCCTAGATTAACGTTTTGTGGTTTATCATCGGTTCCCAAGTTTACTAATTCGTAGTTCAGATTCGCACTGTAGAGCTTAGAATTGGTAGACCTTTTAAACCGACTTTTCAAATCGTATAAGTCTTCCAACTTAACCACCGATTT
This sequence comes from Pinus taeda, assembly GCA_000404065.3. Classification (NCBI taxonomy): domain Eukaryota; kingdom Viridiplantae; phylum Streptophyta; class Pinopsida; order Pinales; family Pinaceae; genus Pinus; species Pinus taeda. The sequence continues at coordinate 29,809 of APFE030333746.1, forward strand.
AGGTATAGCATTATTAGTGCTATCTTGTTGTATTTTTCGATCATGATGGTCTTCGTCAATTATTTGATTGGAGTAGGATCCTTCAGAAGTGAGGAAATTTACAATATCAGGATCGTCATTGAATACTCTCTAGTTTGTAATGTTGTCAGGGATGGCCGGTCTAAAGATTAATTCTATTGAGAATCTATCTAGACTAAAATCTTCGAGGGGAATGAGTCTAGAGGCTACGTTAGCTAAAAGGTCTGCACTCGCGTTTTGGAGTCTTGGGATTGACGAAATATTGAATGCTATGAAATGCTCAGTCAGATCTTGTACTAAAGATTGATAGTGTTTCAAATGACTTGATAGGCAATGTATGGTGTTAAATACCTATTAGACGACAATCTCAGAGTCTCCGAAGACTTGAAGATACTTGACGTTCAATCCAATTGCTTTGTATAGGCCTTGCACCAAGGCCTCATATTCCGTTGTATTGTTTGTGCAATCAAATTCAAGTCTGCACGTAAGCATGGTCTTATTTCCTTCTGGACTAATCAGAACGCATCCTGCTCCTGCTCCTTCGTTATATTTAGAGCCATCAAAATACAATTTCCAAAACGAAGATGTATTTATAGGTTTATCTACAAAATTAACACACTTTAAATTATCAGTTTGGGAAAAAATTTCGACTTGGGACAAAACTGAATTTTCTAAGTAAGGTGATGTATGAGCATTGAAATTGTCGAGGAAAGAATCTACCGAGTAATTGCCTATGATGCTGCTGTTATATGCTATTGCTTTATTTTCTCCCTCCAATTCCGTTACTATGTACTTCTGGTGTAACTCTCATTCAACCTTTATTTGATTCGGTTTACCATTGTAGGGTAACCACATGTGTGACCAGTCGGTTGAGAAGTATCCATGGAGTTTTTCACACCAATCCCTGCTAAGAATTAAGCCATAGAATTCTGGGATATCAGCTACTAGAATGTCAATAACCTGACATACCTTCGGGTTAGAGGACAATCTTATGGTGACTTGATTAAGTTCACCAATCACTTCGACTTGAGATCGATCCAACTGAACTATGCGCACTGCAGATTTTTGTGGTTGAACATTCAACTTGGCACATATTGATCTAGGTAAAATATTCGTTGAAGCCCCAGAATCTACCAAACAATTGTGCACATTTTTATTGAAAAATTCATAAGTGAGAAGAAAAGGGGGAGTGTGAGATCTTGATCTTCCTCCAATCAAGGCGATGTCATTTGGATCAATCTTATTGGTCGTGTTGGTTGGAGGTCTTCCCATGTTGTGGGAAGCTACAGCTGTAGGCAAAGATGTAATAGGCACGGCATGTAATTCTTTCATCATTATCTTCTGTTGATATTTCAATTTGCTCAATTCATAAAGAGTGATATTAGCCCTAGTATTTTTCATGTCATCAATAATATTGTATTCCATTTCATTCGACACTGTCAGTGTTCTTGATGGAGGTTTTTGATCTGGTTAGACTGGGCTAGATTGAGTCGCTTTAGCAGTCGTTTTCTTTGTTGCGACTTTATCTTTTGCTGTAGGGCTTGCGCCCTTCTGCTTAGGAGTAGTTTGGGGAGGATCAAGTTGATTTTTGCTTCGTGTGCTAACCGAGAATGCTTCTTGATCTTCTTCTTGTGGGAGGATGAAATCCCACATTCCTTGTAGTTCCACAACTTCTTCGTCATCGGTCTGCCCTTTAGTGGTATTCTCTTCCTCTTCCTTTTCTTCAGATTCGACATTTGAGATAGCGTTGGGTGGTTTCACCTCCATTGAAGGGCCTCTTTCAAAACTCTGTAGGGTTTTTTTGAAGAAGTTTCCGCTACCTGTTTTTTTATGTCAATCATCTCATTAGACATGGTCTTTAATACTTTTTTCAATCCTTCCAAATCGAAAGGATCTTTCATTTGTTTCTTCTTGGGTTCTTCCTTGAAGGTGGCTTTTTTAGATTTGCGTTCCTCTATCGCAGATCTCTTTTCCAGGGTTATTACGTGTTTCTCTACTGTTATCGCCTCTGTCAGGTTTTCAACTAAAGTTGTTTTATTTGCCCTATCCACGAAGACTGCTAAGTTTGATGGTAAGGCTGTAATATACCATTCACATCGTACTTCTTTGCTGGGTTGGGAAGCAGGGGGAATTTTGTTGAGGATTTTATTGAACCGTAAATTGAAATCTTTGATGGGTTCTCTAGCCTCGGCTTTAAGATTGGATAGTGTTGTGCCTTGCAAACAACCCCCCATTTCATATTATTTTTATTTACAAAACCATTAAAATATGAAATGGGTCCCTCTTAAAATAAAATTGATGTCAAAACTCTTACTTTGTAAAAGCCCAACAAATCAAAGGAGTGCTTTACAAACTTACCCTCAAAAGCCATATCCCTTTAAAAAAGTGGAAACAATCAAATATGTGTTTATCGCGATAAAGCGATCGCAAGATTGCATATCGCAATAACATAAAGGACGCACTAAGCAATCAAAAGGCTTCCCCCCCGACGCGATAAAGCTATCGGCGATATCGCAATCAGCAAAATCCCTTGTGCACCACTAACGCGCCCCTCATTAAAACCCCGATGCGATAAAGCTATCGGCGATATCACAATCGGCAATCCCCTTTGCACCGCAAGCATTGTACATATGCCTTTCGCCGATGCGATATCGCAATCGGCGATCGGCGGCTCCCCCTGTTGAACCTTAATGCGCATATGCCTTTCGCCGATGCGATATCGCAATCGGCGATCGGCAATATTCAAAACATTGTTAAAACTACCCATGCGCCCCTACCCGATGCAATGCGATAAGGCACAGTTTTCAATGAAAAGCCATTAAAGTGACAATTTAATGACAATTAAGGCATAATCATCCCCACTCGGCCGCCAGTACCCCCATTGCATGATTTAAAAGATCATTCGGCAAAACATTGCACTAATGAGCATTTATAAGGTGGCAAGTCCTATACAGTCCCTTAATGAATCCATCCCCTCAGATCTGCCTATAGATCGTCTCCGCGCTGTTTTAATAAAAGCAAAGTATATCAACGTCTTCTTTCTATTTTACTATCAACTGTGAGTTTCATTGTTATTTCTGTGTTACGCCGAGACCACCTCCCTGTGCAGAATACAGTTTTTTCAAAGCGATACAGGCATAATGGGTAAAAAGGCGAAGAAAGTTGCAGGTGTTATCAATCCACCAGCTGCGCCACAAGTAGTAGTAAACAGTAAGAAGGGGCTGATATCTGATAGGACGTGCGCGGGCCTTGCCAGAACAACTTGGCAAGGAACTTATGATTTGTTAGAGGCCGAGAAACCTGAGCAGGTGATAGAACAAGCTACCGCAAATTCATCGAAAAAATCAGAGTGCACTCTCAAAGACTTGGCTGATTCTTTCCTCCATAGGATAGCGGCGAGGGAACAAATGCTCCCGTATACTGATGTCATCAAATGGGCAATTGAAGAAATCCCTATTACAGACAGGACTTTCGTCGCAAAGGATGGAAGGATTTTTGGGTCGTTTAAGCCAGAAGATCTGAGGCAAATGTATCATTTGCCTAAGCCAGAGAAAGTGTACAATAGCGCATTTTTGGAGAAGTTCACTAGTGAGAATGAGATTGAGTCCGAGCCTATCAAAGATTGGAGGCAGAATCCCAATAAGCACAAGCATGAATCCTCCGGTAAGTACTCAGTCGACTCTTTGTGTTCCCCTTATTGCTATGTCGCTATAATGATGTGTATATTATGGGGTTTGCATGATTCTACCATTTTCACTATTGAAATGGTTCCCCTCATGGAGGCGGCAGTCAACAGTTGGATTATGGATTGGGCCACTATCCTTTCGGATAAGCTTGCCCTTGTTGTTAGTGAATTTAGGAATCAGACCAGAGTCAGCGAGAGGAAAATTCCTCCGTTCTACTACAGCGCTTATATTTTAGACACCTTATGTTTTAATTCTGAATTCCTATTCTTGGTTGGAGGTGGACCACACAGGACTCCTCGCCCATCCATATTTGCCATCGTAAGATGTGGAAGTCATCCCATAAGAGTCACTTGTATCAAATTTGTAACGGTTTCATGGTTCCTGTCTACTATGCCATTTTTGATAAGCCTATTCCAAGGATCTCCTACTTAGCCTCTTTTGACTTGCCAGCAGTGGGTAGTTGGTTTGGGGAAGAATATTTTACTTATGTTAGAGTCTATGGCAGCCAAGCCAATCCCCATGTCCTTCCCTTGTATGTCCCTGACAAACTGCTAGCCAGGGAAATTGCATACCAACTTACAGCTAAGAGTACCACACAGACTCTTAAGCTGGAGAAGAAAAGAGGCTGGCCTACCTTTCCTCTCAGATGTGGAGTCTTTACCCTGAACGATTTGAAACATGCAGAAAAAGAAGCCAACAAGATTCAAGCCCTAAATCTTCCTATAATTCCGAATAGAGCATATGATCCGAACCGATATGCATATGCCGCTCTCGAACATGCCAAATTATCAACATTTGAGCACAAAGAAGATATGTTCGATGATGTTTTTGCCTCAGCTGAATCAATTGGTCATGCTAAAGAGCTTGCTAGAACAAGGTATAATGACGAAGGGTTATCTGAGTTTAATAAGCTCAGGGAGAAGAGGTTGCAAACTCTGCCCCTGGACTTAATAATCCCAACCCAAGCGCCGTCTTCAAGCGAGCCTAGCCAGAAACAAAAGAAAGAACCCCCTGCTACACTAAAAACCAAAACCAATGAGCAGGAGGAACAACAGAAGAAAAACCAACAGGAAAAGCTGAGGAAAGAGCAGGCAGAGCGTTTAAAGAAAGAAAAAGAAGAACTCTTAAAAAGAAAGCAAGCAGAGCGCTTGAAAAAGGATGAGGAAGATAGACAGAGAAAGGAGCAGGAAGACAACCAGCGAAAGAAGCAAGCAGAGATGCGGCAGAAGGAACAGGAGCAGCAAGAGAAGGAGAAACAAGAACAACTGCTAAAGGAATCCCAGTCCAAACAAAATACCACCGATACTAATAAGGGTGTTGTCACAGACCCTAAGCTGCAAAAGGAATGGCAGCATTTTAGTACCATTATCGGTGGAGGAAAGAATCCACAGAATACCGAGACTCCTAAAAGCAACAGCATACAGAAGGAAAGCTCATCTCAGGCTTTGAGCACAGCCACCGGCCCACCCAAAAATATGAACGTGGAAATAATTCCAAAAGGTCCTAGCGACCAAATCACTCTCCAAGTAGAAGACATTCCTCCATTGAACGTCTTCTACAGCCCTAAGCATAGAGCCGTAGTAAAGAGATCGAGAAAGAGACAGAGGCTTGATCAACCTTCCATCTTTCCCGAGCAATCACTCATGGGCAATGTAGTCTGGAGGGAGAAACTCGATCCCTCTGATGATCTGACCAAGCTGTCACAATATGCCGGAGCTTATTCAGCTGCCACCATCGATAAGGCATCAGAGGTAAGTCTTTTGCTAAAGACTAAAGACCAGGAGATTTCCACGTTGCAGGCAGAATTAACGGATATTAGACAAAGGGCAATACAAACCAAGGGCCAATTAGCAGAACAACGACAACAGGTAGTACATACAAGTGAACAGCTAGTGGAACAACAGAAAATAAATAGAGAATCACCCAGGCAGCCATCCAAAGACAAAATGAGTTGACAGAGGCGTTGGAGCAACTAAAAACGGCAAATGAGCAATCTTTGAAGGCTAAAGATGAGCATATCGCTCAAATTACAGAACAGTTAGAGGCTACCAAGGGAGATGCATAGATAAAATAATTCAAAAAGGAGGCGATGTTAATCAACAAGGCGCTTACAGCACAAGTTAAACTCTTGGCGCAATCCCTCTCTCAAGCGGAACCGCTCTGTGAGTTAGCTACAACTGTAAATGAGCAGGTAGAAAAGGCTAGAGATGACTACAATCAAGCCGAAGAAGATATCACAACCTACCTTGAATGGCAAGATTCGAAGTCAGGAAAGGAATCCAATTTGCCTAGGATACTCGAGGTCCATAAAAACATATTGTTTACAGAATGGCAGACACAGGTATTAAAAGCAGAAAGGGCAGCATCAAGATGTGCACTAACTGCTGCTAATTTGGTTGATCTAGTAAATAACACTCTCTATCTGGCCAATATAATTTCCCAATGCACGCCCGGGAAGATTACTACAGCAAACACATTGGAACAAACATGCTACCCTGATTTAGAGAGCAAAGCAAGGTCAATTACCGGGGTTGACACTTTAAACATAGAAGCATATTGGCGGTTCCTAATCAAGCCGCATGAACAACGATATGCTCTCTCAAATGCCTAACCGATGCCGTTCAATGCATGATCCCCGATATCCAAGACTCCACCTACGCTGCCCAGCTCAGTTCCAGGCTCAACAAACCCCCTGAAGTTGAGCCAATGCTCACCATCAACCAACTCAGGTACAAGGGAAAGCAGCCGACAGAGTGATTCATCATCCAGCTCCTCCGATTGCCAGCAAAATAGCAACAAGAATTTATTGACATCAACTTAGTTAGCTTTTCTTTTTTATAGATATTTAGATTAGCATAGTATTTATAGACCCTTTCATGCATTTAGAAAGGGTCGTAAAATTTTGTATAAGACTTAACAGACTGAAGTTTGCACTATTGTGCTTCAGCCTCTATTCTTTTATGAAACTCGACCACTCGCTTTTACTTTAACGGAGAAATTTCTTGATTCAATTGTGCACTACTGTCATTGATTTGAAGAATGTCTATGCGTTGAGTAGAAGCCATACATAGCGATTCATATCGGGAGTGGCTTACGATTCAAATGGTATTTCTATCTTTTGTTTGAATTCATTCTGTGTATGTGATTTCGCTGTATAATTATTCCTGCTATCATTAATTGTATGCATGCGCAACAACAGGAAATCTTACTCATACCACTATTGGATGTTTATACGATATGCCTTATTTTTAATCATGTATGCGTTGATGGTATGAACGTTTAAAGTCTAGTAGTATCGCTTTAATCGTTGCGCCTAACTATTTAGGTACAACAATCTTGAATGATTTAATATCTATGTCTTGAGAATGCAGTCATCTATATAATTGTATTTTTGGATATAGAACATCAAAAGCTACGCTTTAGAAGTTCAAATAGATTCCCAAGATAGCTTTATTTACTTATATTTCTGTCAATAGTTTTAGTCGTCCACCTATCGCTACTGTTATCTACAAAGTATTCATTCATCCCATTTGTCTATTTCTGGGAAACTGGTCCCATTATCCCCAGTCGGAGCCACTACCCCAAACGGAAAAGGAGCTGCACTAAGGTCCGGACCGGGTGGTTTCCCCCAATGTTGGTGCAACGATTTTCGAGGCATCAATACAAGGAGACTATGTTTTTTAATCAAATTATTAAAAGATGGAACGATCAATACCCAATCTAGAAGGAGGTTGTGGACATGGATGGACCTCATTCGGTGGCATGGCAAGAATATATAATGTCTTTTAGGCAGGAAGGTTTATATAAGAATGAGAGGGGTTATTCTCTCACACGGTTTGGAAAAATTCAACTTGGTTTTGTGATGGTTGTAGTGGTTTATAGGTACATTCTCTATTCATATTTTTCATTGACTAACATTTGTTGGTTTCAAATTTTTTCTGGAAAAGGCATGTGCCCTTAAATATCGTCCTCTCCACATGGTTAGTCCAAAATAATAAGATTTTGAACTTGGGATAATCTGAATAAAAGAGGCCAGTAGGGTTCGGGTTGGTCTCCTTTTTGCACTAATTCCCTGGAATCAATCCTTCATCTATTTTTGCAATGCTTGATGTCTTTGCAGGTATGGGTATAAATTCTTTGAATGTTAAATATCTCGTTTAGAATTTTTAACACAGAGGATTTGTCTCAAATGGTGGATCTCTAGACAAGGACATCAAAAGAATCTACTTTTTATATTTTATGGGAGCTCTGGAGCACAAGGAATTATCAAATTTTTTATGGTATCCCTGTTAATATTTCTACATATGTTCCAAGATCTTGGCTTGGGTAGATGCACAGGTGGGTAATGCTCAGAATGATAGAAGGATCCTGGTGTGGTCATCTTACATACAAACTCTTTTTCCAGTGGGAATGTTCGATGGTCCTGCACATGCTGGCATTTGTGGTTTTGGTGCTTGGATCAGGATCTATCCACGTTTCCATTACAAACTCTACTTGCATGGCAGCTCCAGAACCAATACTAGAGTAGACATTTTGGTGCTCTGGTGTTTTTTATAGTTCGCTAGGAGAAAACAATTGCAACACATCCATAGATTTGGAGATTTGAAGGCACTCATTGAAGGAATCCAAGGCCAATCCAATTTTGCGCCACCACATCTCAATTGTTGGCTGGATCGCATTTCGATTCTAAAACAGGAATTCCAATGTATTACTTTTTAGCACATATACCGAGAAGCAAACATGGTGGCTGATGATCTTTCCAAATGAGTTCTTCGCATTTTTGTCGGAGTCATTCATTTTAACTTTAATGAGGATGGAGGAGGGCACACTGCCCCTTAATTAATTGAGTAATATTAGTTATACACTGGATTTTCATAACATACTTCTGTGGATATTTAGCTTAATGGCTTTTAAATAGATGATAAATATGTGTATTGGGGAGATCATATAGACTATTTTTTTCCATATATATGAGGGTTATGTTTTACTCTCTCCTATTTTTAAGTGGAGATATACTATATATTGATCATTATATTTTTATATAAATATGAGTGTTTTATATAAATATGAGTGTTTTATATAAATATCAATTTTTTTTTCTTCTAAAATAAATAAGTAAATAAATAAAAAATTTCGGACTGTTAAAACTATATAGAATTAATAATTCAAATTTGTGACTTTTAACCATTTTTTATGTAAATCTTATAAATAATATAGCCAGAAAAAACTCTCTAAAACTAAAATATATAGGGTAATGGCTTTAAAACCAGTCTATAAAATTTTGTACATACTTATTCCAAAAAAAATAAAAAAATAAATATTTAAAATATTTTTATTTACTCTCTTTAAATCTCTTTATTAATACACATTCTTCATATCAATCTATAATTTCATGGAAAACATAAAACTTATAATATATAGATAATGGCTTTAAAACCTATTAAAATTGAGTACATTCTTACTCACACTGAAATATTTAAAATATTTGTATTTATTCTCTACAACTTTTTATTATTAAACTGCATTATTCATATTAATCTATAATTTCATGGAAAATATAGACAAAATAAACTATTTATTCCAGTAAACTAATTTCAGAGTGAAAAAAATATGTTAAAACAAGAAAAAATTGAAGTAAATGAACCAATAGGACAGAAATCCAATTACAGCACAGTTAGTACAAAATTGTCCACCCTTTCTCCATGTGCACAATACCACTATTGTTGTCTGATCACATAGTTTTCAATTTAAAGCTATTAGTTTCACTCTTCTATTTGCTGGTTTTACATCTCCAATAGATTCCACTATTTTCACGCATACATAGTACGATTGAAGAAATACCTTTTCAAATAACATAATCTAATCGAAAGGCATGCTAGCTTTAGAGAATTAGTTTTCCTAGTTAAACGCAGAGCAATTGAACAAGAATTACTAGCAATTTTAATTGAAAGAAACATAAAAATCAATTATTCAGGGCAACTTAAAATTCAATGTTAGAAAACTATGCTCATAAAGTTCAACAATCTAGTATATGTCTCGACCTAAATTGCAGAATTGAAATGTATGAATTTAATTTATTTGCAAGTTTCAAGCAAGCACAACATTGCAGGGAAGCTCAAGTAAGCACAACATTGCAGGGAAGCTATCATGAAATTAGCCTTTAGAGAGGGAAGGACATTTATTTTTATGTTATAAGGGTATGACATTGAGATTTGGAAGGAAGAATATTAGGTATTTTTGAGCCGAAAGAGTTTATTTACAGCTCACTATGACCTGTAAGATGTGTAAGAGTGTATGACGTGTAAGATGTGTAAGAGTGTTTGTTTATAATTAAAGTTGAAATTTTATTTATATAAGTTAAAATAAAAAAAAATCTAAAAAATTTAAAATAATAACTATACAAAACAATTAAATAATCTCTGCTCATAAAAAAATTTCAGGTGAAGAAATTAGATCTCTAAGCTCATGTTATATGTAATGACCAAATAAATTATGCGAATAAATTCTCTGTTTTTACCATTATGGGTAAATGTAGAACATAGATTACTGTTTTCCTTTATAAATGATTGGAGTGTTATTAATTCCAAAACTGAATATGGATTGAGTTAATTACATATGGTAATTTTGGATGAGGAAGTTATTCTCTTTTCTTGCCAGATTGTTTTTTAAAAAAAAAAAATATAATAATAAACAGTTATCAGCAAGGGGGCAAAAACCCTAATTGTTTTTCCCTGTCCCATAGAAAAGATGGGAAAAGGAAAAGCCCGGGCTGTTGAGGAACAGACGGGGAAAGGGAGAGCAAAGAAAAGAGATAAGTGCTAAGTCTGGTGAGGACCAGATAGCACAGACACAAGGGTGCATTATATTTGCCGAAGGCAGAGGCCTGGCAGATAAGCTTGGGGGGAGATTAGTCGGGTTGACTGATCTCGTGGTTGGGAGAAAAGCAAGCAACAAGAACTGGTTTTCTCCAATCTGGAGAAGTACTAAAGTCTGTGCGGGAGGCAATACAGGTAAGTACAGTATAGTTTTTATATTCCGAGGAGATTTTATAATTTTTGTTTAAGTAACAATTAGCTGTATTGAAAAGTAGGATACTCTGGCGATAGTTCCAGTAAGAGAAGGATTGCACTCTGTTGAGATGGTAGAATTTAATGATAGTTCGACTGGAACCTAAGTTATTAAATAACCTGAAACAGAGTACTGTTGATTTATAGGGTGATTGAATTTAAGTTATTAATTAACTTGAGCAGGGTATTGTTTATCTGTAGTTAGACTGAACTAAAGTCTTTATTTTAATTAAGATTATGAGGGAGGTTTCAGGAATTTTAATTTAAAAACCGAAACCCTCCTTAGAATACGAATAGAATAGTGAAGGGGACTGGAAACCCCATGTACAGGAGAAGGGGAAAAACTCATAACCATCACCTGTAATAAATTAAAATATTAACAATATCGTATTGAGCGGAACAGTAATCAATAAAAAAAAAGGAATCATAGTTCTGAATGTGACAAATTTTCCTATGCATTAACAGCAACCAACAAAGATCGTAAGTTGCCTACGAAACATTCTTTTCTCCTCTAAAATAATGGAAACATATATATAACAGCATTGTGGGAAAAGAGATTATGATGATAGATGCATGCATACACCCTTAGTATAGGGTCGAGACATGATTTAAAAGAAATCGGAAATGCGTATTTAAGCAAGAACATTTAAATGAGTTCCGAAGACCGGCATTTGGAAGCTTCATAACTGAAATAGTTAAGCTAATTCTTTTAAAGAAATTCCACAACCATATAAACTGCAAATGCTCAGAATAAAACTATGGAAAAGGGTATTACTGTAAAGCCATGTAATAAATACTATCCTTTGCAGAGGAGCAACAAAATATGATTAGAATTTATTGAGCGCCGAGCGCATTCGGGTTTGAAACCCCAGATTAAAATACATGCACATATATACTGTCAAATGGAACGACATACTCCAAGTACCCGTAATAGACAACTGAACCTTGACTTGTAATTTAAGTAGGTTAATAATGAACCCGGAACTACCACAGTTATACATATATTCATAAAAGAAAACTTAGGAAACAAAATAACCGCTCAGAACTGAGCTTCATACTGTTTGAAGTAATGGGTATACATCTTTTCCTACATCCAAAGACATTAATCCCGAAAGGCGCAGCCGGTCTGTGTTAAAGTACCAGCGGCTCGCCAAGTATCTAACCAAATAATAGAAAATCTAGCTACTGGAATTTATGCATTGCAATTATAAAGACTCGAAAGCCTCTCACAAGTGCGAGCTCGTCACGGCAACCCTGGAGTAATCCTAAGGGCAGAGTCTCATGACAACAAGCAGTAGAAGGCTTCCCTAGCCAAGGGTAATGAATGAATCAAGCTTCCAGGAGGGAAACAGATAACCACTTGACAGAAGACGAAAAATTAAACCTCGCCCTCGACTCCGCATTTCACAGTGCTATTTGTTAACAGGTGTTTAGACTCTTACCGTGGATACGCTTTGCCGGATGAATTGTGAAAACAACAATCCTTGCCGCCGTGCGGAGGTCATTATACTCTGCGCATTCAACCGAGAACAACCAAGAATTAGTTCCGTAATGGAGTCATTGAACCCGATAATTTACTCATGACAATAATAGTAAATGGATAATAAATTTACCTGATGAAAAAGCCAGAATCAGATTAGAACACTGAGCAATCCGCATAGCCTCCCGGAATAAACAGAACTGGTTCTAGGTCTAACAGGAAACCCGAGGTAAAGGTGCACGCCATCGTTTGGATGCCGCAGAGCAGAGCTTCGGGAAGCGACCTCCATCAAATGAACCATAAAACCCTAAAAACGTTGTTATAAGATGGGCACGCGAAACCTCCACCGTTCGATGGAGGGTTTCAATCTCCATCGTTGAAACAACTGTAATCCCGAGGAGGCCGAGTACTGCCTGCTGCATTTAAGGACTAACAGCTACTATCGAGTTCTGCATTTAGTTCAAAGTGGGAGTGTATCAAGGTAAGTCCACATGTCCAAGCCTCATGCAACCAGCTCTCAGTAGTAGAATCCGCCAAGAGATACGGGGAGGGCGGATGGTATTGAGTACAAGTACGTTAAGTGCAATGGTTGGTGGGTATTAAATATCAAACATGAAACCTACCTAAGTATTAATCGCATAGGATATCAAATAATAATGTTTGAAAGTGTGCCGAGGGCGATGGGTTCAACCCTTGCACCCCCTAACTTTATATAACCGTAACCTTATTGAGTACAGTAAAGTGATTAATAATTTTTTTTTTTATTATCAGTCTTATGATATTGTTATTTGAATAAACAGAGATGTGACATATGGTATCAGAGCCCAGTTACAAAACTGAGGCCTCTGGGTAGGAATAGACAGACATAAGAGGAATATATATATAAAAAAAAAAATTCCTTTTTGAATCTTCCTTATTATTCTCTTCATTTGATGGAATAAGTACAGGAAAAGGAGTTCAGGAGCTTGCAGCATGAGGAGAGCAGATAATACAACTCGACGACTTGTGATGGGACAAGGGGTACCTGGTCCTGAAAATAATCCTGAACTATGGGTCCAACTTGGGGAAGAGGACAGAATTACAAATCAAGCCATTCTGGAAACCGTACAGGAACTTAAAAATGAAATGGCAAGGGTGCAGGAGGACAATGCCAGACTAACAATGGAACAAGAAAGAATATTGAAAAGTTTATCTGATCGACAGAATCAGGTACCAGTTAATCCTAGCATGGAGCATCAGAGGATGTCGGAGGAACAGAACCACCCTATGCCCCCTGAAGGATCCGAGGATCAGGTGGAGCGTTCTGATAATGTAATTGAACAACAAACTTCGAAAAGACAAAGGGTGGAACTACAAGGGGAATTTCGTAAAATTAAACCTCCACATTTTGATGGGGAACAAGAGGAAGCAGCTAAAGCATGGCTAATTAATATGAACAAGTATTTTCAGCTCTATGAATATGACCACAATCTTAAAGCCAGATTGGCTATTTTTCAGCTACGGGGAAATGCCACCTTATGGTGGGAGGAGGTGAAGATTGTAAAAGGAGTTACCGAACAAACCATTACTTGGGATAACTTTCAAAAGTATTTTAAGGAGAGGTACCTAACTGAGCGGTTCTACGATGAGAAGGCAAGATAATTTCATGATCAGCGTTTGGGGCAGCAGACTATGGACGAGTTCATCACCCGCTTTACTTCCCTGCTTCGCTATGTGCCTTATATAAAAGAGGAAAAGGCAAAGGTACAGAGATTTGTAAGCAGTTTACCGCCCTACATGCGAGAAAGGATTGAATTCGACAATCCAAAATCGATGGATGAGGTAATTCGGAAAGCCAGAATCTGTTATCAGCAAAGCAAACAAAAGGGAGAAGCAGCTGGCAAGAAATGGAATGAGAAAAAGGGCTTTAAATCAATGGGAAGCAGCAAAGCTAATTGCAGCAGTGGAAGTAAGGGGAATGGCAAGGGACTGAACAGCCGGATTCCAGTTAGAACCACATCCAAATTTCGGCCTAACAGTGAATCCAAAGTCAGCGAATAGCAGGCACGCTTGGACAATGAAGGGACAACAAGACCCCCGGTGCAGTGCTGGGGATGTGGGGGACCCCACTACATCAAAAAATGTCCACAGCGGAAAGGGACGGAACAATTATCCCAGATTCACGAAGCTTCAACAGTTGGCGAAGTGGGACGCAGTATACCAAGAATTAATGCGGCTTTGGAAGACCATCAGGCGGAGTATCAGCCAACTATGGTCGAATTCAAAGGTAATATCTCAGACCTTACTGTATCTGTTTTAATTGATCCTGGGGCTACACTGAGTTATGTAAGCCCAAAGGTAGTGGAACGTTGTAATTTATAATCTGTTAAGTTTAAGAACCCATGGCTGGTACAATTAGCTACGGGAGCCAAAAGACGAGTAATAGCTAAAATTAAAGACTGCTCCTTCACCATAGCTGGACAGCCAGTAACGGCTGATTTAAATGTGCTCCCCCTTGGTTCCTATGATATTCTCATTGGTACGGACTGGCTGGAGAAACAATGGTCATTAGTGGACTGTAAGACCAAAATTATATACTTCAGAGATCACCTTGGGACCAAAAAAGAGATGCAAGGAATTAAACGATCTGTGCAAGTGCGGCCAATAACAGCAAACCAACTTGTAAAATGTATTCGAAAAGGATGCCAGGTCTATGCCATCCAGGTGGGTTATGCAGATTCTAAGGATAAAACAGCCATTTTAAATAACATCCCAGTCATTCAAGAATTCACAGATGTGTTTCCAGAAGAAATTCCTGGGTTGCCCCCAAAAAGGAACATAGATTTTACCATCAAGTTGATTCCAGGAGTAGCACCAGTGTCACAGGCACCTTATAGGATGAGCGTACCTGAATTGACAGAATTAAAAATGCAGTTGCAAGAGTTATTGGATAGGAATTATATACGTCCTAGTGTGTCCCCGTGGGGAGCCCCAGTGTTGTTTGTTAAGAAGAAGGATGGAACCTTCCGGATGTGCATTGATTACCGTCAGTTAAATAAGTTAACCATTAAGAATAAATATCCTTTACCACGGATCGACGAACTATTCGATCAAGTAAAAGGCGCGACGATATTCTCTAAAATTGATCTGCGTTCTGGTTACCATCAAATCTGAACTAAGGATGAGGATATCGCTAAAACAACTTTTAGAACCAGATATGGACATTATGAATTTGTGGTCTTGCCATTCGGACTTACCAATGCTCCCGCAACGTTCATGTGTTTAATGAACAGTATCTTTCATCAATATTTGGACAGATTTGTACTAATATTTATTGATGATATATTAGTATATTCTCGCACCATGGAAGAGCATCATGAACATCTTAGAAAGGTGTTACAGACCCTTCGGGAACATCAACTATACGCAAAGTTTAGTAAATGTGATTTCTTTAAAGAAGAAATCCAATACTTGGGTCATGTAATTACCAAGGAAGGGATCGCTGTGGACCCAGAGAAGATAAAGGCTATAATGGATTGGCCTGTATCGAAGGATGTGGCGGATGTTCGATCTTTTATGGGACTGGCTGGATACTATAGAAGATTTGTGGAAGGATTTTCTAGAGTTGCATTTCCCATTACCTTATTACAGAAAAAGGGGAAAACATTTCATTGGACCCCAAGATTCCAGAAAAGTTTTGAACAATTGAAACACCTACTCACTACAGCCCCCATTTTGAGGATAGCTGATCCTGATAAGGATTACGTGGTATGTACGGATGCGAGCAAAGAAGGAGTAGGTGGAGTTTTAATGCAAGAAGGTAAGGTGGTCGCATACGAGTCTCGGAAATTAAAGGAGCACGAACAAAAATACTCCGCTTATGATTTAGAATTGACTGTCGTCATCCACGCCTTAAAAATGTGGTGACATTATCTAATGGGAAGGAAATTTTTGCTGCTCACTGATCATCATAGTTTGACCAACTATTTCAGTCAGCCTACCTTAAACGCTAGACAAGCACGGTGGGTGGATTTTCTAAGCGGCTTTGATTTTGAGATAAAACATTTGCAAGGGAAAGAAAACCGAGTGGCGGACTCCCTAAGTCGGAAAGTACATCATTTATATGAAGTTTCTGTTAGCAAGTGGAAGAGTCTCATTTTAGAGATGGTTAAAGAAGCTTCAAGTCAAGATGTTAAGTATCAACAGTTAAAACTGCAATTACAACAATCTACTAACTTGGCAGGCCAACCAGATTATGAGTTAGATGATGAGGGAATGATATATTTTCAGCAAAGATTATATGTACCCAACCAAGATAAAATTAAAAATCTGATTATGGATGAATTTCATGTCAGTAATTATGCGGGACATCCGGGATACCAGAAAATGATTACTGCCATCTGAAAAGAGTACTTTTGGCCAGGAATGAAGAAGAGCATTGCCGAGTATTTAGCGCGATGTCTAGAATGCCAGCAGATTAAAGCAGAACACCAACACCCAACGGGACTGCTACAACCCTTACATATTCCAGAATGGAAATGGGAAGTCATTTCCATGGATTTCATTACAGGGCTGCCTAAGACAAAAAGGAACAACGATTCCATTATGGTGGTGGTGGATAAACTGAGTAAAGCTGCGCATTTTATACCGGTACAATCCACATACAAAGCTACACAGATTGCTCATGTGTTTATGCAAAATGTGTTTAAGCTTCACGGACTTCCGAAAACCATAATTTCCGATCGTGATGTGAAGTTCACATCAGCTTTCTGGAGAACGCTATGCTAAATTAGGAACCCAATTAAATTTCAGCACAGCATACCACCCTCAAACCGATGGTCAAACAGAACGAGTAAACCAAGTGGTGGAAGATATGTTGCGGGCATACGTGATGCAACAACCCACGCTGTGGGAAGAATATCTGCATCTGGTATAATTCGCATATAATAATGGATATCACACCTCCACACAAATGAGCCCATTTGAGGTTATGTACGATCGAAAATGTCGAACACCCTCTAGCTGGGGAGGACCCGAGGATAAACTGAGTTTGGGGCCTGAAATGCTTAAAGAAATGGAAGACATGGTGAAAAGAGTACGCGTAAATTTGAAGGCTGCTCAAGACAGACAGAAAAATTTTGCTGACCGGAAAAGAAGATTTAAGGAGTACCAAGTTGGGGATCACTTGTATATCAGAATTCAAACTAAAAGTAGTACCTTACAATGGAGCGGGTGTGCCAAATTGGCAACCCAATACTATGGACCATTTCAAATCCTGGCTAGGGTTGGACCAGTGGCATATCAGCTCGCCTTGCTGAGCCACATTCGAGTCCACAACGTGTTCCATGTTTCGGTACTGAAGAAATATGTCTATGATCCTAAGCATGTGATCCAATGGCAAGACATTCAGGTAGTAACTATTGCTACAGTAAGACTGTTGGAATTAATTTTGGAAGAAAAACTAACTTTAGGAAATTTTGCAATGCAGGTCGAACCGGAAGGAGAGGTTTTGGTTGAACCTCTGAACATCCTTGACTGGAGAGAAGTGCAGCTGCAGAAACGAGTTATTACCCAAGTTAAGGTCCAATGGCGACACTATGGACCCGAGGAAGCCACTTGGGAAGATGAAGAATTAATGAAAGGAACTTATCCAGCTCTGTTCGTGGCTGAAAGACACCGGGACGGTGTCCAATCTCAGGAGGGGGAGATGTAATGACGAGATAAATTATGCGAATAAATTCTCTGTTTTTACCATTATGGGTAAATGTAGAACAGGGATTACTGTTTTTCTTTATAAATGAGTGGAGTGTTATTAATTCCAAAACTGAATATGGATTGAATTAATTACATATGGTAATTTTGGATGAGGAAGTTATTCTCTTTTCTTGCCAGATTGTTTTTTTTTATATAATAATAAACAGTTATCAGCAAGGGGGGCAAAACTCTAACTGTTTTTCCCTGTCCCATAGAAAGATGGGAAAAGGAAAAGCCCGGGCTGTTGAGGAACAGACGGGAGAAGGGAGAGGAAAGAAAAGAGATAAGTGCTAAGTCTGGTGAGGACCAGATAGCATAGGCACAAGGGTGCATTATATTTGCCGAAGGCAGAGGCTTGGCAGATAAGCTTGGGGGGAGATCAGTCGGGTTGACTAATCTCGTTGTTGGGAGGAAAGCAAGCAACAAGAACCGGTTTTCTCCAATCTGGAGAAGTATCGAAGTCTGTGCGGAAGACAATACAGGTAAGTACAGTACAGTTTTTATATTCCGAGGAGATTTTATAATCTTTGTTTAAGTAACAGTTAGCTGCAGATTGAAAAGCAAGATACTCTGGCGATGGTTCCAGTCTATTAGTAAGAGAATGATTGCGCTCTGTTGAGATGGGAGAATTTAATGATATTTCGACTGAACCTAAGTCATTTTAATTAATTTGAATAGAGTACTGCTTAGCTATATTCGATGGAACCTAAATTATTAAATAAACCTGAACAGAATACTGTTGATTTATAGGGTGATTGAACGTAAGTTATTAATTCACTTGAGCAGGTTACTGTTTATCTGTAGTTGTACTGAACTGAAGTCTTTTTTTAAAATTAAGATTATGAGGGAGGTTTCAGGAATTTTAATTTAAAAACCGAAACCCTCCTTAGAATACGAATAGAATGGTGAAGGGGAAGGGAAACCCCATGTACAGGAGAAGAGGAAAAATTCATAACCATCACCTGTAATAAATTAAAAGATTAACAATATCGTATTTGAGCGGAACAATAATCAATAAAAAACAGAAATCATAGTTCTGTATATGAACAAATTTTCCTATGCATTAACAGCAACCAATAGAGATCGTAAGCTGCATACGAAACAATCTTTTCTTCTCTATAATAGTGAACACATAAATATAACAACATTGTGGGGAAAGAAATTATGATGATAAATGCATGCATACGCCCTTAGTATAGGGTCGAGACTTGATTTAAAAGAAATCGGAAATGCGAATTTAAGCAAGAACATCTAAATGAGTTCCGAAAACCGGCATTCGGAAGATACATAGCTGAAATATTAAGCTATTTTCTTTTAAAAAAATTCCACAACCATATAAACTGCAAATGCTCAGAATAAAACTATGGGAAAAGAGTATTACTGTTAAGCCATGTAATAAATACTATCCTTGCAGAGAAGCAACAAAATATGATTAGAAATTACTGAGCGCCAAGCGCATTCGGGTTTGAAACCCCAGATTAAAATACATGCACATATATACTGTCAAATGGAACAAGATACTTCCAAGTACCGTAATAGACAACTGAACCTTGACTTGTAGTTTAAGAAGGTTAATAATGAACCCGGAACTACCACAGTTATACATATATTCATAAAAGAAAACTCAGGAAAAAAAATAACCGCTCAGAACTGAGCCTCATACTGTTTGAAGTAATGGGTATACATCTTTTCCTACATCCAAAGACATTAATCCCGAAAGGCACAGCCGGTCTGTGTTAAAGTACCAGCGGCTCGCTAAGAATCTAACCAAATAATAGAAAAACTAGCTACTGGAAGTTATACATTACAATCATAAAGACCCGAACGCTTCTCACGAGTGCGAGCTCGTCACGGCAACCCTGGAATAATCGTAAGGGAAGAGTCTCATGACAGCGAGTAGTAGAAGGCTTCCCTAGCCCAGGGTAATGAATGAATCAAACTTCCAGGAGGGAAACAGATAACCACCTGACAGAAGACGAAAATATTAAACCTCGCCCTCGACTCTGCATTTTACAGTGCTATTTGTTAACAGGGTTTCGGCTCTTACCGTGAATACGCTTCCCTGGATGAATTTCAAAACAGCAATCCTTCCCGCCGTGCGGAGGTCAATGTACTCTGCGCATTCAACCGAGAACAACCAAGAATTAGTTCCGAATTGAAATCATTGAACCCGATAATTTACTAATGTCAATGACAGTAAACGGATAATAAATTTACCTGGTAAAAAGCCGGAATCAGGTTAGAACACTAGGCAATCCGCATAGTTCCCCGAAATAAACGGAACTGGTTCAAGGTCTAACAGGAAATCCGAGGTAAAGGTGCACGCCATCGTTTGGATGCCGCAGAGCAGAGCTTCAGGAAGCGACCTCCATCAAATGAACACCATAAAACCCTAAAAGCGCTGTTATAAGATGGGCACGCGAAACCACCACCGTTCGATGGAGGGTTTCAATCTCCATCGTCGAAACAACTGTAATCCCGAGGAGGCCAAGTACCGCCTGTTGCATTTAAGGACTAACAGCTACTATCGAGTTCTGCATTTAGTTCAAAGTGGGAGTGTACCAAGGTAAGTCCACATGTCCGAGCCTCATGCAGCCACCTCTCAGTAGTAGAATCCGCCAAGAGATACGGGAAGGGCGGAAGGTATTGAGTACAAGTACGTTAAGTGCAATGGTGGGTAGGTATTAAATGTCAAACACGAAACCTACCTTAAGTATTAATCTTATAAGATATCAAATGATAATGTTTGAAAGTGTGCCAAGGGCGATGGGTTCAACCCTCGCACCCCTAACTTTATATAACCATAACCTAATTGAGTACAGTAAATTCATTAATAAATTTTTTGAATAAACGGAGATGTGACAGAGATGGTAATAGCATCATTGTTTCACTGTTTGTATAGGTTGCGTAATGAAAGCGTATGACAAATGTGGATGCCATTCTCATCACATATAATTCTCATGTTCACCATTACTTAGATGCCGAGGACAATTTTTATGATATACGCAGCGATCTCTTTCAAAGATAGTGTCAACCATTCTGATATTTTTTAGTGCTTAGATCTCAACTGACAAAAGAATTTGAAAATGTAGAATTTATTGAATGCATATAGTGTTCTTAACCGAAGTGATTACTAAATTTTAGGACTATGCCAAAACTAAGAAACAATGGCTCACATGAATTTGAGTGATTCCATCATTCTGTTTAGTTGCCTATGAAAACCAATAATATCCATAAATCAAGTTTCTACAAAGACGATATTAAAGTTTTAAACTTCCATGCGACTTGCAGCTTTATCAAAAATATTTGAAATTCCAATTCATGCCATGCAAGGTACAAGTTTTTTATAAGAGCTTTTGGCATTGATTATTTTATTAAGTAATTTTTTACGTCACATACCAGTCCATGGAACAACGAACACTACGGTGTCCTTATATTATCGTTAGCCACGAGATCTTATA
>APFE030333747.1:3138-25821 GCA_000404065.3 Pinus taeda
GAAATTTTACATAAGCTTCTCTCATGAACAGTTAACCTACAAATGACCCTCCATGCTCTTTAAATAGAGATCATGGACCAATTGAGTGTTAAGCCATGGATCAAGTGTCGGTAATACCGAGGAGAGAATGAACCGCCGGAGCACTACATATCGTGACCGCCGGATTGTAAGTTACAAAAGTACATAGTAAAGAAACACACTTTACCTAACTCTATACTAGACCAAGTTATACTTAACTATTTCCTATGTGTCAGAATATCCTAATAGACAAATGGCGACATTTTGGGGTTTCCTACCCAAATGATTTGAAGATCGCCTGAGTTGGAATGAGAGTTCCCGAGTTGGAGTGAGAGATCTCGTGTTGGAGCGAGCTCATCTTAGTTGGAACAAGAGTGCACAAGTTGGAATGAGAGTGCCCAAGTGGAATGAGTGTGCACAGATTAGAATGAGTTCATTTGGTTTGGAACAAGAGTGCTCGAGGGGAGACATGACAAGGGTGTCTAAGTCAGAACAAATGATTGAGGTGAGTCATCTCATGAGACAAGAACCACACCCAACCAAAATTTGGGGTTCCTTGCTCGAGTGGTGACTAAACAAGCCTGTGAATGAGTCCATTAGGAGTGTTCAAAATAATCATGTCGAGTCAGCTTGAGTAAAGCGCTTGGAGAATTGGAACAGAATGAAGGTCGATTAGGCTTAAAAGCATTGGCTCAACCAAAATGTGTCAGTTTATGTGATGGACCCATTCATCTCACCATGTTCACATATATATTGTCAAGTAGGGAGGAAATTTGGGAGGAGAGGAATGAAAGAAATAATAAAGGAGTTAAGATATGAAGATCAAATGAAGTTAGGGCATAGATCTCTTAGATGACTTGCAAGTCCGAACGAGTAGAGCAGTCATATGGGTCTCACTCTACCCTTGTGGTAGAGAAGGAACTGAACTGAGGGTGAACCAATTGTTATGCATACAAGTGGAGGAGTGATCCATAGTAAAAAATTTACTATAGTAAGCTGAGATGAGCATCGAAATGCCTACATTGATGAACACTTGCAACCGAGCCATGAAAGGAAGGTTGGAATGAGTTCGGGTGTTTTTGTTTGTGTTTTGGGACATGGTTTTGTGAAAACAAGGGTCTGTTCATTGTTTTATTTTGGGAGGAGGTCGAGTGCCTAACCCTTGATTATTTGCAACATTGTATTGTGATTGGAATACAATTAATTATTTTAAAGTATGGACTAAGGGTCCCCTTCTCTATATATTGTGTATGTTTTATGAGCATTGTTGTATTGCATCATGTGACATAATATTGTAGCATAATGATGACGTGAGAAATTGGATTTTTCATATGAAGTGGATGTTAATTGAATATTGGGCATTATACTTGTGTTATGATTGCATGTTGGATTCTGCACAAATAATATATCTAACAAGTGAATAGAAGTATAAGTGCTAGAAGCATAATATGGGATCCAAGTACTCATAAGTTGGTCACTGTCATTGTGAGGAACCTCGTAGATGCTACATGCTCAGAGGGTCTCAATGCGTCTTAAGTTAAAGAGCAGTCTTGGGGTGTGATAGGTGGTATCAGAGAAAAGGAACCTTCCCATGAAGGTGGTATTAGAGAAGATCCCACTATCTTCCCATGAAGGTTTTTGTTTGTTTGTTTTTTTTTTTTTTTCTTTTCGAAAGGAAAAATTCGAACATTGATTTATATTTAAATCAATTTTACATATGATCTGATAGACAAGGTTGTATCACAGTAGAGACAACAAATGAGATTTTAGAGTAGATTTAATGATGTAGGTCAAGAAGAATGTTTCAAAAGTTGAAAGTAGTAGTTCTCAATATTCTAGCTTGATTGATTTGATTCATTAGGTGCTTGACAAATTCAAGTCTGATGGTCGAGGAGTGGATCAATTCTGGATGCATGTTGGTGATCTTGTGTCAATGGTTTATGAGCAGACATAGACAATTGCAATATCGAAGAAAGTAGTTGGACAAGGTTCACCCAGTACTTCAATGAAGGTGAAAGCAGAGGAACTAGAATTGTATGATGTTACCATGAGTATTAAGGTGTTTGGAAATATATGTTGGGATGTTGAGCAATATATTGGAAAACTAAGGTCATGCTTAGAGGAGGAAAATATTAGGGTAACTGCTACATAGTTGACATGGAATGCAAAGTTGTGGTGGAGGACTAGGGTAGATGAGATTGTTATAGGTCACATCCAAGATGACATCACTACATGGGTAGAAATGAAGGAATCTTTATACATGTAGTGACCAAGAGATCAGACTTGGAATGCAAGGAATACGTTGACGAATTTGGGATAATTTAGTAGGATACAAGCTTACATTCATGAGTATTAGGGTCTCATGTTGGAGATCCAGGATATGTCTGATGGAGACGTGTTGTTTAACTTCATGATAGGTTTTCAGTTTGGGCACAAACATAGGTGAGAAGGTAAAATGTTTAGATACTTGCAGAGGCTATTACTGTAATAGATAAACTTTTGGATTTTTGTTCAAATAGGAAGACATTAGGGAAAGATCAGGACGGTGATAAGGGAAAGAAGGCATACAAATCGAAAGGGTGCTAATTTTTCAAATGATCATTGAAACATATAATTACTTCAAATGATTTAATTCCTTTTTCATATTATTATCCAACATTAAGGAATTATGCAGAATACATCAGCAATATAATGTATATGATAGTAGGATCGTGAAGAGATAGGCAAACAAAGAACACAAGATTTTACCCTAGGAAAACCCACATGGGGGAAAATCCCATCAACCTTTTCCTTAGAGATATCATCAAGTTTAAAAAATATACATCAATCAAATACAAGGTCAAACAAACCAACAATATAGCTACGTCAAACCTGGTCATGCTTCCCTCTAGTAAAGTCAACAATATGCTCCACAAGCTCATTCTTGATCTTCCTAAATTAGAATTTTGGCCTACCCAGAAATTTGACTTTCTACCAAAAATATGCCCACATGTCTGAGCTGCAGTGAGAGATATTTCACACATGTGAAATCAAATCAAGAGAGAGAGAGAGAGATTTAGACGAATTTGTCCTCCTTTTTTCCTCTTCCTCCTTCTTTTCCTTTGCTTGGATGCCTAGAATGTATCTTCTTGCGAGAGGTCAAATGGTGCTTGGAGAAGGAGATTGAGTGCCTTACTTATAGTCTTCCTAGTTGGCCAAATGGGTGTCTTATTGACTAGGCTGATTTTACTAGAGGGGAGAAGTCTTAACTTCTTTTGGAGCCAAAAAATTAATTTTAAAAATTCAAATTTTCTCTTTTCAAAAGGTCATGAAGAACATGCCTTAATATTTTATTTTTGACACTAGCATGAAGAATATGCTTTGTATTTCTCATTACAAATACATCAAATGCTGAAATATTAATTATGAAGATTTACCATAGCTAAAAATTTCAACACTCCCCCTTAGATAGGGAGGTATTCATAATGGCTATCCAGATGTTTTCATGTTGAAAAATTTCTCTAAGAAAAGGTTATAACATATCATCATCATTTTACAATCACCATAATTGGGTCACAATTGTGACACATGATAAGCCAATAGAATCAACCAATTACCATAATCGGGTAAAACATTTTGACTCATAGTAAATCAACAACATAAACTAGTTACCATAATTTGGGTCAATACCTCAGACCTATGGTATATCCTCATCATAATTTAGGTCAGTACTTCAGACATATAGTATATCATTTAGCATCAACTATTCAACATAATTTGGGTCTATCTCACACATGGTATACAAACTCGTCTTGGTTCACCATTATCTAGGTCAATATCTCTGACAAATGCTGAATCTCTAAAGGCCATGCTCTATCTGAGCAATTCAAGGCATGATGATAAATGAACCTGATTCTCTAGGACCATTCTTCCTAATTTGGGTAATTGTACTTGATATAGGAAGAATGTCAGTGCTTTTCTGGACCATTCTCCTTAATTCAGGTCAATATGCTTGACATAGGGAGAATAACTATCCTCTACCAGACATTCTCCTTAATTCAGGCTAATATACTTGACACAGGGAGAATGTCAACCCATGATGTTATCTCATCAACACTCCCTCTCACTGAGAGAGGCATACTCAATTACTTCAAGCTTGTCCTTGAACTATACAAGATTCATCCTTATACAAAGGCTTTGTTAGAAATCTTCTTAAATGTAGAATACTATTGGAGCCATATTGCTTCTTTATGTGTCATGTATTGGTACTAGATATCTCAATGTTGTCTGTCATCATGGTCATCACTTGCACCTGCTAAAAAAAATCCTACAATTAGCCTCTGAAGCCATATTGCTTCTCATCTAGCCAATCCAACTATAATATACTCGACCTCTACAATACAGAGTGCAAAAAATGAATGCTTCCTGCTCATCCAAGAAATTATAATAGAGCCCAAACTAAATAAATATACTAATAAAATATTTATGCCTTCAACATTCTCAAACCATAAATGACTATTCCATGACCAACTATACCATGTTGGTACTACACAACATGTTAAGAAACATGCCTTGGCTCAACCATAAACTTTCCTTCACAACTGTTTTCCTATCACCCTTACTAGGTGCTTCCTCTCACATTGAAACATATCCTACTGTGGAAATTTTGGTTGCTCATAGGTGAACTCCCTCTAAAGCTAAAACAAGGACTTCTGACTGCTCCTTCTATTACAAAGGAAGTTACTTTTTCCACAACTGCTCCCGCTGACACATGAGTCCTTCTGCTTATGTTAGAGACAAATCAAATATGATCAACCAAGCCTAATGTGTTTTCCTTTTATCATACAAAGTCTTCTTTAATCATGAGACTTCTTCTCATGTACTTGAAAGTACTGAGGTGGATCTATGTAGACTCTTGATCTCAACATCCATCTAGTGCAATTTTCAAAGCAATGATAATACTTCTAACAAAGTTGTACCTAACAACTAGAGAAAACATCTTGTCATGATTCTTTCCCTCTTTCTAGGAGAAACTTCTATTCTCAACTCTCACTATATACTTGTCTATGATGCATGCTAGATATTGCAGATCCATTTGGAACTTGTCATTGATTTTTCTATGACACAAAGAAGGTATAATTCAAACTTTATGAACTACTTTCTCCCTCTAAATGTTGATCTCATCTAGTACAATAGATTCAATTAAAATCATGATTCTTTGAAAGTCCTCTTGTCACATGCTTTTCTTCGGTCTTCCACTTCTTCCATCTGTTGCCAAAGTCTAGGAAACCTTCATTATGTACCTATATCTCTCACTAGGAGGCCATGGAAGAATAAATATAACCAAGCAAAGGGTGCAAAGAAAACAAACAAACTAATAGTAAAATAACAACAAGAATGACCAAAGAGGAGAGATATACAATAATTATCTTTTGAAAATTATAGGGAAGTGTCAACTCCCTCTTGATATTAACCTTATTTCATCCATCTTGCAACTTTATCATCCTTGTCCTCATCATCAACATGATGTCATTCCTTTCCTTTCTAGATTTAGGGTTTCGTATTTCAGCCGAAACATCAACCTCCAATACTTAAGGTCTAGTTATGGGGTTTTGTACAAACCCTGTACCTTTCATATTCATTTTCTTCAAGACTTACCTAGGGTTTTCATCTCTTTAGTGACAACATATAGCTAGCATTTTATCTTCAAACCCTAGGTATTCATTATCCTTCAAAACTAGTACAGGGTTTACAAACCCTATTTTTATAATACTCATTTTTACATTCTTTGAAAGTCCAATAGACTGCAATACCCAAATGTACAAAAGTATAGAGTCCTCATGTTGGTCACTACTTTAGAAATACTTGCAATGATACTTACACATATATGTATTCTCAGTTAAACATCAACCTTTATCATAAAAATGACAAGGGTACACCAAGTCATGCAAGTGACTCATCTTTCTTGAGAGGAATTATTTTTCAATCTTGAAGAGGAACTCAACTTCTTTTCCATTGTAAGCTCAAAATATTCACACACTCTTTAATAGTACTTGAAACATTGAGACTTTATTCTACACTTTTGGTAATCGTAGCAACACTAGTAGAAAATCATCTTTCTATATAAAAAATGCTCAAGACCATAAGATCTTCATGCCTTCTTGATTCTTTTAAATCAAGTAAATCAACCTCTATCAACTCTTGATAACCAAGTAACAAGGATTCATTATATTTACTTCAGATTTTATAATCGAGATTCATGCAAATGACCATCTTAACTTCATGAACTTTTGATATTAGATTACCATACTTCTTTGTCATATTGCAAGCCATCTATTGCCCACTTGGCATAATATTTCCACAAGGTGACATGTTCTTAGACAATAAACTTTATACGGTCATATAAGATGACATTTAAATATTTATATCTCTCGCATATTCAAGGCATCTTGTATTTCAGAGAAACTATCTGCCTAATTTCAATTCACGCCAATCTTAAGGAAGCCTAAATATTTTCAGTCTATTTGATCCATTTCCCTTAGATGTCATCTCAAGACTTATCAAGATTACTTTTAATTTATAGAACAATATATATGAATCCCATTGATGACTATATTTTGTAGGACAATAATCCAAATAAATTTGACACAATCGTTTGACTAAGGAAGAAGCTACATTCTTTCATAAACTTTAAAACTTTATCCTTCAAGGCACACTGAAATATTTTACTTCAATAATTTTCAATTACTTTGATATGAGGCTCTAAACTTTGGTCTTCATTTGCAAATATATTTAATATGTGATCCAAAGAATGAGTTTGATACATATCTCACATATTAAGGATTCAATTAGGCATCAAACCTTGGACTGTAGCAACAATTCTTTCATTTTTGTTGAACTAGAAGTTTTATTGCAACACCTTCTAGAGCTACGAATTATCTCTCTTGATTGAAGTAGACACAATGTAATTTGTTGGTCTTTCCCAAAGACTTGCCTAAAGGCAATTCGGTACAACTCGAAAAAAATAGAAACATTTGGATCAATAGGAGAGAATGACTCAATTTAATCCACTAACATGGCTTCCAAGGCAATAGGAATTTGGCTTACTATGTGAAATATGATCTTGACACAATATTATATCCTTAAGAATTTAAAGGACTTGTCCCTTTAAGATAGAGTAGTCTTCAATTATCAACCTCAAATTTCTTTAGAACCATTGAACCAACAATATTTCATTTTTCTTCCAAGTTCTTGCACATATGTGACCTTGCATCTAAGGATTTTTGGTGGCTAAGGATTTTATATCTTTCGACCTTCCTAAGATTCTTTTTCCTTAGTTACCGAGGCTTAGATAATGATACACTCATAATTGCATCAATATTTGTCATCACAAGTTCAAGCTCAGGCATGTGTCCTTATTATACCACAAGAAGGAAACCAAAATAAATCAACTTAGTCATTTTGGATTCTCTGAGGTCCTCCATGATACCTTTTGATCTTCCACCATTAGTTTTGATCTTCTCACAAACTCAAATTTTTGAAGCAATTGTCTGGGACTGCTTTGTCAACTTATTGAGGCTCTCAGACCTTTGTAACTTTATGAAGTAACTTAGAAAATATGCTCTGAGGCCTTCTCGACCCACTGAAATGAACTAACTTTACTTAAGAATTTGATCTTCTCCCAAGTATGTTTCTGCCTTCTCTCAACTTAAGGATGGATCATGATCCTTTCTTAATAAATCTTAATACGAGATGGAACTTCGACCTACCCAGTCATAAGACATAAGAATATGAGATCAAACTTCTTTATCATATTGACCAAGGTTACAAACACATCTATGGAATATACTTTATTGAACTAGGACTTCTTTCACCATACTTTCAACCTTTTGATTTTTGATTATGGCTTCGACCCTTTACTAGCATACTTTGACCTTAAGAATGTATCTTTGTCTGATCTTCTTTGAGATATTCACACTGCTATCAATTTAGGATTAGGGAACAAACAAATATTGGTCTCTTTTGGATTGACTCCTTTCTTTTTAGAACTTTAGACTATGGTAAACAAGTTGATTATTTTGAGGCTTCTCTCATATCCTATCTCTAACACCGTGTTGATTTTCATAATATTTTCTAAATAGATAGTTACTCCAAATGATTTAACTCCTTTTTAATAATTATTATCCATCATTAAGCAATTACATAGAATACACTAACAATATAATGTATATGATAGTAGGAAAATTAAGAGAACCAAACAAAGAACACAAGAATTTACCCTTGGAGAACTAACACAGGGGAAAAACCCAACAACCCTTTCCTTAGATAAATCATTAAGTTCAATAAAGATACAACAGTGAAATATAAGGTCAAATAGACCAAAAATATAGCTAGGACAAACTTGTGTAGAAATTATGGTGTATATTTGCAACTTCTCATGAAGTTTTAATCTAAATCACAAGACACAAACATACTCTATTGCTCTGTGGAAATGAATTCACAATTTAGAATAAAAAATTTAGACATGCAATAAGAAATCACACACATGCAAATAAGATTTTCCTGAGGAAAGGAATCTAATTAAAACCCCAATGTCTACTTGCATTAATATGATGAATAAATATGTATTACAACTTCTTTTCTCAACTGAGAACAACCTCTAAGTGCATAACCTATCTCTCTGCTCATTTAGAAGCTTTGACCCAGACTTGGTCAATTTCTACCTCTACTTGAGCCCATGTTTGCTTGCACAATCCCTAAGGAAATAGGCCCCTATAATTAGGAATTTCCTCCAAAATTCTTGCACAATTCCTCAGGGTTGATCACCTAACCTCATGCAACACCTGTACACTCAACTAGTTTACAACTGCTGGTTAGCTACCTTGGAAACTCCACCACAACTGGGAAACTCATATTATTTTCATGTATGAGCTAATTATTAGTTCATTGATCAATTAAGTAGATGATATGTGAGTTAGAATGATGTCCCATTACTTAACTGACCACCAACTAGTTCTATTAACAATTCGAACTAGTTTAACCGATTACGACTGAAATTAACTCAACCTAGGCTCCTAAAATTTAGGAATCACTACATAGAACTAAAATTCATGGCCCTAACTTGAAGAAACTAAGCTAACTGAGTGAAAAGAGTCATGTCACCATAGTTAAGTCTTCCAAGTTATCTGCTCATGTGGAATTTCGAATTTTCTCAATTTAATCAAGGCAAAAGCAAATTGAGATTTTCTTGATGAATTTTTCAACACTCCCTCTCAGTCATAAAGGGATTATCAACCACCCCTATCCCGCACCTATGAAATGTACTGCATGAAATACCCCTCATTTGTAGGTTTTAACCCTGTATAGAAATTACCTTCATACGAATTCTAAAACAAAGAAAATAAACAATGCGAGAGCATAACACATAAAACACATATGCATAGAGAATTTTTCCCCCCTAGATCCCAAAACCCCGGCGGACAAAACACTACCAGCCTTGATTTTCATTATGTTCCTTTAATGTAACAAATACATATTGTATATATTGCCGAAGCATCCAATATTTTACATGGATCGGAAAAACCATTAGGTAGGTTCGACACCAAAACTAATATAGGGTCCAAAAAGATAATTTTTCCCGGGGCGTTACCCCGGCCCCCGTTTTAGGAGGGGGCTACCCGCCCCCCTCAAAACCCCGGGAACAGGGGGGGGCTGTCCTTTTCTTTCTTTCGCCGCCCCTGTGACCCCCCCCATCTACGTACATTGGCAGAACGAAGGGGCCCGCCCCCCTCTAACCCCCCGGTTCACTACGTAGAATAGTCGTGGAAAGAATATAACACAGCCCAACATCATTGTTGCTGCTCCTACTACAACATTTGCAACTAAGAAGAATCTAAAAACAACATTGAATCAATTGTGTTTGCAACTGTCTACTGGGAAAATGGTGGTGCTGCTGAATTTGCTACTGAGCCTCCTCCTCTGCTGTCAACACTCGTTAGTATTTGACTGACACTGATCCTCCTGCTATTGAATATTGTGGGCCCCTGTAGCAAGGCAATGATCCATGAGGAGAACACCTTAATGGACCCTACCCAAATTTATGCAACTCTTGGACTAAGGATCTACATCACTCCACCTCACTCTTGGAGGTATAAATACATGTGATCCCTATGCCCACTTAGCTTGAACTCTCCCCCTACTAGAGGTCTCTACTTAGGTAGATGTCTCCAGTCTTCCTCCTCTCTGCTTCTCCATTTGTCGCTGCTCCACAACTTCTCGAGGTTCCTTCTGAGGCTCTGTTTTGAGAGGTCTATCCTACTCCCTATCAACGACCATATCTCTAATCTCTTCCTTGCTTTTCAAGGATGTTCATGCATCTTCTACCTCAAGTGAATACAGGTTCTTGACTTGAATCTCAATTTACTTCAACTGTCCTATGGCTATGTGTCTCAGGAACATTTTTCCTTTGCTGAATACCACATGATAACCACGGTCTTACAAAATTGCAATAGAGATGAGATTTTTCTTTAGGCTTGGAACAAACATGACATCCTTGAGTATGAGAGGAGTTCTAGACTCCCTCTAAAGGGTGACTATACCAATCTCGGTTGCACTGTACCTTCCATTGTATCTAACCTCAATATTCATTTGAAGATATTTCTCCTCTAGGTCACTGAAAACATCTCTACACCCAGTCATGTGGAACGAGGGACCAGAGTCCAAGTACCACAAGCTCCCCATCACTATGCTTGCCATGCATGCAATAAGGGTTAAATCTAACTCAAACTGTGAAGCCAAACCTTCACTTGCTACTGCTACTACATACTCCTTCTTGCTAGACTTTTTGTGTGGACACTTAGTAGCATAATGCCCGAATTCATGACAATTGATGCATTTAATTTTGGACAAGTCTTTCTTCTTTCCATCTTGGCTGGATTCAACCTCACATTGGGACTTATTTCCCTTGGAATTCATTCCTTTGATGGCCAGAGTAAATTCCTCTTCCTCTTCTTTGGATGAGGTTCAATCTCTGGTATTCCACCTTATTTCCTCCTATACCAAATCATACCATAATCATTCCCAATTCGGTAGTTTCTCCCTCCCGTTCACTGAATCTTGATAGCTATGCCAGCTCTTGGGAAGGCCCAAAAGGTATAGGCTTACCAAGTCTTCTTCAGGGACATTAACATCGACCCCAGTTCATCACGACATTGTGTGAACTTGCTCAGATACTCCAAAATAATGCCATTCTTCTGCATCTTGATACTTCAAAGTTTATCCTTGAGTACCAAATTTCTGTGGTCACTACTATTTTTGAACAATTCTATCACTGCTTTTGAAATTTTGAACGAAGTTTATTTTCCATAGATATTTGAGACAATGTGATCCTATATTCCCTCTAAGATTATTCTCCTCGCCTTGGTAACATATTTCTTCCACTGAGCAAGGTTATAGGCATTAGATGCTTGTGGTTTTGCAACATCTGTCTTGATGTATTATAGCAATCCATTGTAATCTAATATCACCTTCATGTGATCCTTCCATGCAACAAAATTAGAGGTTCCTTCCAAGGCATACTCTAACCTTGGTACATTGAAGGCCATCTTCTCAGCTTTGAAGAGATCTTGTTGCACTGAAATCCAACTTTGAACCTCCTAAGATCCAACTTCGAAATTTCTTCTCTAATGTGAATCTTGCTCTAATACCATGTAGAAATGATGGTGTATATTTGCAACTGCTCATGAACTATTAATCAAAATCAAATGACTCAAACCTACTATATTGCTATGTGAAAGTTAATTCACAATTTAGAACAAAAATTTCAGACATGCAATAAGAAATCACACACATGCAAATAGTATTTTTCCTGGGGAAATAAATTTTCTAAAAACCCCAATGCCTATTTGAATTAATCTAATTAATAGAGATGTATTACAATTTCTTTGCTCAACTGAGCACAACCTGCAAGTGCATAACCTATCTCTTTTCTCACTGAGAAGCTCTGACCCAGAATTGGTCAATTTATGCCTTTGCTTGAGCCATTATTTTCTTCTGCAATTCTTGAGGAAATAGGCCCCTATTAATTAGGAATTTCCTAAAAAATTCTTTCACAATTCCTCAAGGTTAATCACTTGACCTCATGCAACACTTGTACAATCAACTAGTTTACAACTACTGATCGACTACCTTGGAAACTCCACCACAACTGGGAAGCTCATATTCTTTGTAGGCATGAACTAATTATTAGTTGATTGATCAGTTAAATAGATTATCTTTGAGTTATACTGATGTCCCACTACTTAACTGACCACCAACTAGTTCTATTAACAGTTAAAACTAGTTTAACTGATTACAACTATAATTAACTCAACCTATGCTCCTAAAATTTAGGAATCATTGCATACAATTGAACTTCATGCCCCTAACTCAAATTAACTGATCTAATTGAGTGACAAGAGTCATGTCACCTCAGTTAAATCCTCCAAGTTATCTTCTAATGTGGAATTTCATTTTTTCTCAATTTAATCAAGGAAAAATCAAATTGATAATTTATTGTTGCATTTTTCAACAACCTACTCACACTTCCCTCTAGTAAAATTAACGATCTACTCCACAAGATCATCCTTGATCTACCTAAATTCATATTTTTGCTTTCCCAAAAATTCAGCTTTCTGTCCATAATATGAGCACACGTGCAAGCTGCAGAGAGAGAGATATTTCACATGCGCATAGTCAAATCAAGAGAGAGAGAGAGAGAGAGATGCATGTGAACCACATCTTTATTTTGTCCTTTGTTTGGATTCCTAGAATATATTTTCTTGTGAGAGATCGAATGGTGTGGGGGGAGGAGTTTAAGTTCCTTATTTATAATCTTCTCAGATGGCCGAATGAGTGTCTTCTTCATTGCATTGACTTGATTAGAGGGGATCTTGTAGAAATTAATGTGTAGATTCTAAACTGCTCATGAAATTTTCTAAATCACAAGACTATAAGCTACTTTACTGATTTGCGGAAGTAAATTCACGATAGAAAAT
This sequence comes from Pinus taeda, assembly GCA_000404065.3. Lineage (NCBI taxonomy): Eukaryota > Viridiplantae > Streptophyta > Pinopsida > Pinales > Pinaceae > Pinus > Pinus taeda. The sequence continues at coordinate 16,170 of APFE030333747.1, forward strand.
ACAAATCATTAACATGCATCAAGATTCAACGCACATACATAGAGATTTATTAGGGGAAAACAACTTCTCAAAACCCCTTACTATTTGCATTGCAACATTGAAAGAATCTGGATGAATACAATATGGTTTGCTCAAGCTTGAGCTCAACCTACACTTGTATCTTCTATCATTTTCCTGACTCATGGACCTTGGCCAATGCTTAGCCAAAATTTTGAGACTCCAAGATCCTATTTCCTTGTGCTATTCCTCAAGGAATCAGTCCCTACTATTTAGGAAATTCCTCAATTTTGATTGCACAATTCCTATAGTTTCTTGTGTGACTACATGGATGACCTGTACAACTTGGAATAGTTTACAATTGATAGTACAATTCCCTTGAACTCCAATATCAACTGGGTAACTTGAATTCTCTGCATGCAACAATTATTTTGGGCTTATTGATCAGTTAACTAGATGATCCCTGAGTGTGAAAAAAATTACACACCCACAACTTGACCTCCGCCAGTCCTTTTGATAGTGAGAACTAGTTAAACTAACAATAACTCAAATTAACTAAAATAGATTTCTACAAATTAGCAATCAATAAAGTATAATTGAGCTCAAATGTCTCCAACTTGAATTTTCTGAGTGAAAATAGGCATGTCACCTCAGTTAACTACCTCCAAGTATTTCGCTGGAATTGAAACTCGAATTTTAATCTAGTTTGACCAAAGAAAAGTCAAAAATAGATTTTATCATTGCATTTTCAACACTCACTCTCATCAAGAAAGGGATTATCAGATACCCCAATCCTACTTCTATGGAACTCGAATTTTCTTTTTGACAAGGCCTTTGTCAAAATATCTGAATCTTGTTCCTCTATCGGAATGTACTGCAACAACATAATATGCTTCTGCACACAATCTTGTAGATGATAATACCAGATGTCGATATGCTTGGATCGATCATGAAATATTGGATTCTCAGAGAGTTTGATACAATTCTAATTGTCATAGTAAATCACTATAGGATTCATCTTCTAACCAAATAACCCAACAAGAATCTTTCTCATCCAGATATCCTCACAAGTTGCTTGACTTGCAACCATGTATTCTACTTCTACTAAGTTGAGTGCCATAGACCTCTTCTTCCTGTTGTACCAAGAAACTACTACTGACCCAACACTAAAAATTCCTTGTGAATTGATCTTCCTGTCTAATGGAATCCCCACCCAATTTGCATCTGTGAAGCCTTGCAAATTCACTCCCTCTGTCCATCTTTACCAAAGACCAAACTGAGGAGTGCCTCTGAGTTATCTCAACACATGCTGTAATTCCTTCCAATAAAGTTTGGTTGGTGTAACCATGGCTTGAATAAGTTGTTTAACTACATAACACATGTTTGGTTGTGTGTTCACCAAATACATGAGTGAACCCACAAGCTGTCTGTAAATGGTATCATCCACTTCCTCACCTGAAGTGGCATCCTCTTTCCTCCAGTTACTTGCTAGGGGAGTGTCCATGGGTTTGCCACTCTCCATGTGTAACTTCTTTAGTATCTCATTGGAATACTTTCCTTGAGAGACAAATAGTTCCCTATCTCTTTTCCATACTTCCAAAACAAGGAAGTAGTGCATGAGGCCCATGTCCTTCATCTCGAGCTCTCTTTCAAGGTCCTCCTTGCAAGATCTGATCAACTTCGCATCACCATTAACAATCAAGTCATCAACATATAACACAATAATCAATAATTTACCTTCAATTGCAATGTGATAGAGGTTTTCATCTGCTTCACTTTTGGTGAAGCCCATACTAGCGAGATAACTGTATATCTTGGTATACCAAGCACGAGGTTCTTTCTTGAGTCCATATAATGCTCACTTGAGTTTGCACACATGTGACTCTCTATGGAAAGTATCAAACCCCTTTGGGTGCTCAATATACACCTCTTCCTAAATAACTCCATTGATGATTATTGTCTTCACATCCATTTGGTGGATCTTCCACCCCATCTACACTAAAGTGCTAGTGACCTGATAGAAAAGTACCTTGTTACTGGAGCAAAGATCTCCTCATAGTCAATTCCCTCAACTTGAGAGAACCCCTTAGACACAAAGTTGGTCTTGTGTTTCTCTATCTTCCCGTCTACTACATGATCTACCTTGTAAAGCCATCTTGAACACACCACTGATTTTTCTACTGCCCTTGGGACCACTTCCCAAACACTATGTATGACAATGGAATCATATTCCTCTACCATATCATCAACCCATACCGGTTTCTCAACATCTTCCTCAAATGAGGATGGCTCTATCTGTACCAACTCACTCATCATAGCCATGTAGCTAGTGTGCTGATTCAGTGACCTCCTCCACCTGTGCTATGATGTGGGTGCTCCCACATTCTATCTAACATCCTGCAATAATTTGTCAGTTTCCCTGGTTCACTTCCTTCCTTCTATGGATGTCTCTACTTGAGTGGATATCTCCAATCTCTTCTCCTTTGCTTGTGGTTGTTCCAAAACTTCTTGAGGTTCTTCCTTTGGAGCCAAAAGTTATTGATTAGGCTGCAACAGAAGCTCCCTCTCAAGAGAACACCTCATTGCCTTCTACTCATAAAATTTCACATCTCTTCTGACCAATTTCATCCTAAGAGATGGAAAATACACACGATAGTTATGAGGTGTTTTTGCATTCCCCACAAATATTCCCAACTCTACTGTTGTCTCTAGATTTTTCCTTGCTTCCTTGGACACATGACAATAAACTGATGATCCAAAAATCCTGAAGTGTGACACATCTGGTTTCTTCCTTGAAAAAACTTCCTCTTGTGTGTACTGATGCCAAGAATCCTTTGAGGACTCTTGTTATGCAAATAGATGATTGTGTTGCATGCTTCAACCCAAAAGTGCAGAGGTAGGATTTGGTCATGAAAAATGACCTGTGCTGCTCCCACAATACTTATGTTATTCCTCTCAGCCACCCCATTATGTTTTTGTTTATGAGGTGTTGTCAACTCCCATCCAATGGCTTCATTTACACATAAATTTTTAAACTTATTCGACATGTACTCATCAGCGTTATCACTCCTGAGAGCCTTCACTTTCCTTCCAGTCTCTTTCTCAACAAGTGCTCTAAACTCAACCAATTTGGAGAATGTATGGTCTTTCTTTTGTATGAAGAAAATCTTGTACTTCCATGAGAAATCATCTACAACAATAACATAATACTATGCTTGGCAGTGGAGGTTATCGAGAAAGGTCCACATACATTAGAGTGGATCCTTTCAAGGATTGCATGCGCCTTGCTATCCCTATCATTGAAGGTGGATTTTGTGTACTTCCCCAAGGTACACCCTTTACATGTACTCTACTGCTCTAGTGCTCCATTGAGGAGGCCTGTAGAAATATAATGTATGATATTCAAAGCACCATGATGAAAATGGCCGAGTATTCCTTTCTATAATTCGCCGACATATCGGCTCTGTACCTTCTCTATTTTTGTGCTCAATGCTGCACAATATTCCACATCTATTTTGTAGAGGTTCTTCACTCAAACCTTGATCTACTTCACTTGTACCATGGTGGTGTGTCTCAAGAAATCCTTTCTTTTGTTGAATATCACATCATAGCCACGATCTTCGAACACCATGATAAGAATTATATTCTTCTTCAAACCCGATACATACATCACATCCTTGAGCCTGAGAGGGGAGCCAAACTCCCTTTGAAAAATAATGGTACCAATACCAGTAACGCTATACCTTCCATTATCTCCCATATCGATGTGCAACTGGAGATCCTTCTCCTACAATCCATTGAAAAAGTATTTGTTGCCCATCATATGGAATGAGGCATTGTTGTCGAGATACCACAAACTACCCATCACTGTGCTTTTAGTGCATATAATGAGTGTAAAATCAAGTTTGAAATGTGAAGCTGTTGTAGTAGCTACAAACACCCTCCAAATTTTTTCCTTAGCTTTGTTTTGGAGCCTCCCTACCAACCATCCTTAATAACATGTCTTGTATTGTCCAAGTACATATGCTTCAGTTGAGTTTCAGTGGCTTATCAACTTGTGTTTGCTAGCTTGTTTTCCTTCCACCCGCAAGCTAACTTTCCATAACTTAATATTTTTGGTTGTTATGCTCACTTGGAAAATTGCACAAATATGGAGGGGAACCAACCTTCCTATCCAGAATTGTGCAGACCATCTAGGTAGTTTGCTGCACTCCAAAAATGTGTAGAGTAGTCAGGAAGCCTTTCCTGTGGAAATTGTGCAAAGTAGCCCATCACTGGGCTTGCTCTCAAATTTTGCACAGTTCTGGAAGAAATCTAGGGCTTCAGTCCAGAAATTGAGCATACCCTAAGGGAAAGCCAGACTAGCTCAACCCAGAAAGTGTGAAAAAGTCACTCAAGGATTGTAGTCCGTTGCACGTGCTCCCAAGTTGACTAGTTCCCTCCACGACTGACCAATCTTGATTTGCATGCATGGGCTACTTTTCCAAAAAAGAAAAAAAATAAAAAGCAAAAAGCATCCCTAGATTTTAGGGATCCACTTTTAGTGGTTGGGGGCTACATGCAAAAGCCGTTTTAGAAACCTCTTACCAAGTGTCGCTCTTTCCTAGATTTGTGCCATGTGCATCATAAGCCTTGATCTTGTCAAAACTATTTATTCGACACTTCAAAGCTCATTCCTCACTTCAATCTTGGATATCTGGCATCCCATACCATATCTAGGAGAATTCGACACATTCAACACAACTTTTTCTGGGTAAGTCCACTTTTCATGTCTTTTACTGCTTTTTTGTCACTTTTTGTGTTTCGGTTTGTGTGAGTGTTCTTTGCTTGGTTTTGTTAAACGCTTGTTGTCGTTTTAATGCATGTTATCTTGTAGAAGCACTATTTCATTTTTCATTTTCATCTCACTACTATCACATGCATGATACTGTTTCTGCACTAATGGTCGTCGTCGTGATGACTCGCTTAGCACACTTGCTTGTTTTCCCGTTTTTTGAACCTTGCAATCACCTTTTGTATGCATGATCATTCACTATTGTTTTCACTCAGCTTCTCCATGCATTCACCCTTTTTATGTTTTGAATTGCCCATCAGTGGGTTTGGGATGCCTTGGCCCGGACCTTGCCTTGCCCAGCTTGCATTGCTGCATATTTCTAAGAGTGAAGGATCTGCCTTCCTCCTAGAAATTGCACAGAGCTTTCCCAACACTAGCCTCTAGGCTTGCTTTGTGCAATTCTGAGAGGCAATGCTTGCTGGCCCTCAGAATTGCATAGATGCATTTGATCAGGTTGTAGTCATTGCTGACTGAAACTGCACATTGCGTAGTTTTAGTCCTTAGCAGGCCAAGTTGGATTTTGCTTCATGTAGTTTCAACATTCAGTCAGCCCGCTGAAAGTTTGGACCATGTTCTGCGTAGTTTTGGTAGTCAATTTCTTAGCCTCCCAGCTAAAGTTGCGCAATCTTTCCATTCATTCACTCATGTGTGTTGCACGTTATTCATAAATTTTATTTTTGTTTTCAAATAATACATTTCTTGCCATGAGTGTTGCTATGTCTCCAGGTATCACAGGTGTTTGTCCATCTCTCAGCGGTAAAGGTACAATGGCTTCCATGAGAGTAGGGTCACAGGACACTATTGAGAGTGCAAATGGAGATGAAGTTGTGCAAGTGTCTATGAGATGCCCATCTATGAAGACACTAAACTATTCATAGAAAAGGAGATTACGATGAAATAACAGGAAACCAATGACACCTTTTCGAGCACATTTGAGGAGAATCTTGAAGGCTGCAGGGTCTATGTCAACATACAAAAGTTTGGCTTGTACCAGATTTCATGCAGGTATCCCACATTTCTATGCCCGGACATGATCCACTAGATTGTCTCGCATACTGATCCAGAGACAATGGTGTTGAGCAGTGTCAGTGGGAAAAAACTTGCTACCTTCAAGGAAAATGAATTTCAGGAGATGTATCACTTGCCACAACTGGTGATCACGATGGATGCACCCTTCACGAAACCCAACAACAGTGCAAAATCAAGAGACATCTTAAAGAGCTGGGTTAAAGAGCCATCTAAATTCAGAACAACACCCAACCAAGTGTAGAAGAAAAAGATAATGTGGAAGGCATATAAGCTCTTGGTCATCTTCGCATGTCACTTATACAGCTAAGAGAGCACAAAAAACTTTCCGCAGAGTTGGGTGATTGTGTTCGATCAAATGGCGAGCGAAGGAAGACCTTTAAATTGGTCTGATATGATGGGTCTCAAGTGGAAGGAATGGGTAACATAAGTCTGACATCCGCCCAAGGGTGAGAAAGTGAAGCTATTCATATCTGCTTACCTACTTGATGGAGTCTATGCCCGCCAATAGTTCCTATGCTTTGGTTGGGCATGGACATCATCGGAAACCTTTGTGCACACCTATTGTAGTTTTTTCTCCAAATGCAGCTTCCGTGGACTTATCATATAGCTATCAGACCACTTCGTCACCCCGGTATATAAGATGATATTTAAGCAAGATCCAACTTGCATGTTGGAGATAGCAATGGAGGCATTGATGGACATATCAGATTGGTATGCCTCACCCCTTGGCACCTTCATGTGGATGTACAGTGCGAAGAAGGCTCCGTATGTTTTACCAAAGTTTTCCATGGATAAGTTGGTCATGCAAGAAGTGTCATATCACATCTTGACAGGGTTTCCAGTGAGACTGCATAGGAGGAAGAAGGAACCTTGGCCCACTCTTCCTTTATGGATCAGGTTGTATAAGATCCATAATATCAAACATGCTGAGGCCAAGACGGAGGAATTCAAGAGGTTCACCTTCAGCACTAGAAGTTTCAATCTATATGACCCACATTTCTTAGTGAGGGACCACTGTGCGAGAGTGCATCATCCCTGGATCCACGGGGTGAGTCATTGGCTTGAGGAAGACCCTTGGAGATACTGCTATCACTTCTCAAGGCTTAATGAACCGGTCAACGTAATTGTAGAGTGGTTAGGAAAGAATAAGACAATAACATCTCAGAGAGCAACATCATCAACAACAACAGAGGGTAGCAAACCTGCGCTTGACAAAGGAAAGAGGAAGGTTGTAGACAGTGTAGAGGTGGAGCAAAGCTGCAAGTTCAAAGCAGACCTGCTTGTGTTGAAATCAACTTTGGAGATTGAGGCTAAGAGGTGACAATGCGACAGAAGGATCACACAAAGGCAAAGGGAGAAGCAAAATTTGGAGGATGCAGAAAAGGAGTTGCAGGAGTTGAAGCGACAATTTAGGGAAGAACAGGAGCTACACAGAAGAGAGGAGTAAGCGCAGTAGGAATAGGAACAATATGAGGTGCAATGTGCACATATTAATGAAATTGCACCCATACAAGTTATAGATTCATCCGAGTAGCTGGCACATAGCAGATAGGGTGAGCAGTTGCAAGAGCAGGACTTTTCTCAAGAGATTGAATAGATGCTAGAGTAGATGGACACGGATATGGTTTAGCCTAAGTTAGAGTAGAACATTGGCCTCATGCCTCAGAACCAAGAAGTCACCCCACCCACTTCACTAGATCTGGAAGCAGAGAAAGTCCTAAGTGATCAAGGAGGCACTAGAATCCTTGAAGACAATCCATAAGCGAAGATGCACAACATATCTTTAGATGAGTTACAACACAAGTGATTGTGTCTGACATGCGCAGACATACGACTGCATTGGTTGATGCTACTAAAGCATATGTCGAAGCCATAAGCTTAAGTGTTAGATTATTCATAGCTGAGAATGAGCGCATGGCCAAGGAGCTACAAACAGCCAAGCAGAAAGGAGATAAAGTTACAACATCCGCCACAACAGAGTTGAGGAGAGCAATACTAGATGAAGTATTATCTCTCGAGACAGTCATGCAGAAGCTGTACTTTAGATTCATCACTGTGCATAAGTCATTTTTTCATCTTAACGGTTTGTAGCAACACTGTGCTAGGAGAGCACACATCTTGTCATACTTACACATTACTATTGATCACATGAAAATATGGACAATGAGGTACAAGGGAGCCCCATTGCACTTGCCCAAGATGATGAAGCCAAAGGTAGTGGAGTTGAAGGCACGCATCCAGAGTCAGATCAGAAACTATGAGGAACTCCCGTAGCTCATCACCAACTTACATGCTTCACATGAAAGAGTGTTCAGGAGCATGGATGTCATTATGGGTATGCATGCGATCCCATCCATTAGCACACTCACTGAGGCAACGTAAAAAAACCAAGTTCGACTGGAGCTTGACATGTACTTTGATCAGTTGATGCGTGTAGCCACCAACACAGACTTGTAGATGAGCGTAGACACTATGCACTAGTATGTTGCTGGTCCGACTACACTTAAGACTATGATGCACATGTTATCTAATGAGTTGGACAGAGGTACCAAATTAGTGTACCAGATGAAATAGAGGCAAGATTTCACTTTCATAAGGATGTCACCACAGAGTATGCGGACACGATAACAGACTATCAAGCTTGGCATCAGTTCGTCACTGTCTATCATCATGAGGATGTCGAAGAGTTAGTCTTCCCATAGTTGTCCGAGCCTTAGTGATGTCTTGCATGGCTTACTCAAGCCCATTTTTTTCTCACATGGGTACATGTTCAGATTGTAATGTAAACATGTTGTAAAAGTGAAAGACCAAGTGTCAATAGTAGAATGTAACAATCATGTAGTCGTTGAAGAGTCATGAGGGTAGGTGAAGAGTCACAAAGGGGAATGTCAAGGGTCACCCAACCCTTCTCTATTTATAGAACCTCATAACTCATTGTACATGCTTTTGGGAGCCAAGCTTCCTATAGGGATAACTTAGAGAAAACTTGGAGCGTATTGTAACGAGCCTTGGATTCTCCATAGTGAAGAGCTAATACATCTCTATGGAGGAGCAGATGACAGGAACTGTAACGTTCCACTATCGGGGCTAGTGGAAGTCATGGTTGTATGTATGATTGGATCTTTCACTCTTTTAATATAACAAAGCCAACACATTTCATTCATATATTGTTATTTAGTTTGACTATCCTAGTTACTCTAATGATATATGTAGTTGCTATTTAGGCATGTATGTATGGACTATTATGTATGTATTTGTATGAATCTTATTGAAGCATGTTGTTAATATAATCCATCACTTTGGATCATCAGCTATCCTGCTTTCCATATCGTGATGTCTTTCTTCTCATGTGTTCCCTCTCAAGCTACATGCTATCACAGGTTTCTAAGGGGCGCGCTCACTACCCCTTCCATGTGTTAGATCCTTTCATGCACCTTCCTTGACTTGCTGCAAGGTCACACCCTTGCTACCAACAAGGACATATTACTTACTTCTATGCACAACTGCAATCAAGGAAATAATGTACTACCCACTACTGGGACTCCTACTCCAAATGGTATGAAGTATAATTGTAGGTTTTAACCCCGTACAAAAATTACCTGCATACGAATTCTAAATCACAGGAAAAATAAAAATGCGAGAGCATAACACATAAAACACATATACACAGAGATTTCCCACTGGATCTAAAAACCGAGACTACCAGCTTGATTTTTCATTATATTCCTTTCAATGTTACAATACATATTTATACATGTCGAAGCATCCAATACCATGGACCGAAAACCATCG
>APFE030333750.1:0-20636 GCA_000404065.3 Pinus taeda
TTTATCTATCATTTTATAACAAAGCAATATATAACATCCAATTCAGTTGGTTCGAAAAGCATAGGCCCAAAAATTTTCTTATAAAATTTCAAAAAACCCTGGCTTGCATTCACTTAACTAAACAACACAATCAAAAATTAAACTACACAACATTGAGTTAATTAAACTTTCACTTAACTAAACAACAGTCAAAAATGAAACTACACAACATTGAGTTAATTAAACTCAGTTATATACATTCCGATTGAATGTCATTTCACACTGCCATAAATTTATCATGGATAAATGACGGCCGTCAATAAATCCCATGCTATCGGACCATAAATAAACAGAAGTGTATATACCCACCGTTGGATTTTGACGTTAGCAAAATGAAACAGTGGACATATACACCGGCCATTCATTTATGACGCAATGGCATGGGAAATATGGCTTGCTGACGAATGACAATCGTTAGTCATGTACGCCATGGACGCCAGAAGTGCCGAGATTGCCGGGATTGGTGGCATGCCCCTGCAGGTGTCCAGTTCACGTTCTTGATTCCCTTACGGCCCGGTGGTAGATGGGGATGCATCATGTACTTCTTCCAATCGGAAAGTGTGTTTCTCAGATCATGAAGCTTCGTCTTTACTCCTACACAGCAGTTGGCGTGGATGGTGTAGACGTGGTTCAAATCTGTGCTCTTCTGGCAGTACCCTCTGAAGTATTGTGTATCCAGGAAGATGACTTCCAGGCATCTGCGCCGGATCTCTTGGAATTTGATCACGTTTAACACGTCTTGCTCGTTTTTTCCAGGATATGTTGATCGCGACTGATACCAGAACTTGAAGAAACTGATAGTCCGTTGGTTGGAGCGAACGTACATGAAGCCGCAGTTCGGGAGGTTGTGGAGATCGTGTGGGTGACCTTTGTATTTGTCTGAGGCGAAATGAATGTCTGCGCTTGGCGAGAACTTCGTGAAAGGATCCCGGAACCACAAGATATCAGTATCCTGCAACCCAATGTATAATCACAATGTTATATTTCAATAATATATACGTTCTGGTTTGTATACTGAAGGTCGATTTCTTCTCATTTTAAAGAGAATATTTACCAAAAATGTCCTTGGTTAAGGATTTTGAGTGAACCTAAATTATACTATAGAAACAACTGACCCACGACCTATGACTTTATAATTCTAATTTACAATACTTGATCACTGAATTTACCTATCACTGAATTGTAATTGTAAAAATGCCAGTTTTTCATTATTAGAGTAAACATTGTTATTTTTCTTTGTTAAATAAAATTTAATAATGTAATTATTAAAAAATTACAACATTTATAAAAGAAAAAGATCAAAACTTAATTCTTTGTATAAAAAATCTAAATCCAACTTGAGTTTATCAATTGAGTCATAAGAATAAATTAATATGTTTTTTTAAATTAAAAATAGCATGTAATTATGTTTTTAAAAAATTAAGCAATAACAATAAACTCTTCCATCTTTAGTAATAATTAAAATTATTTTATCTTATAAATCTTATAATCCATCAATAAACCTTTTCTATTTTTATTAATTTAAAAATCAGTATATTCATAGAAAATTAAATAATCTAAATAAAATCTATCTGAAAATTATTTTAAATTTTTTTTTTATTATTTAAGTAAATTCAAATGTATAAGTATCAATCTATAATGAATATCAAAAAGTTTAATTATACATAAGAATTAAGTAAATTATTATTATAAATATATAAGTTAAGTATATATAGATTTAAAAAATAAACGACAATTCAAGTGTCAATGCCATGACTTATCAATATCACATTTCAAAAAGCTATAACTCATTTTATATGATATTTTTTCATATGAAATTTATTTTAATTGATAAATTTAATTAAAAGGGAAGAGAATGCCTAATCAGTTTGAAAATAGATGTGAGCATTTTATGTTTTATTTGTGTATATAATTAGAAATATTCTAGAATTTTCTTTGAGAGGTTAAATTTCTACCCTCTGTCTAATAATTATTGATAATTAAATTAAAAATTTGGAAGTTTTTTTCAAAACAAATAGCCTAACTAATAGAATTTCGAAGCCCTTTTCCAAAAAGAATATTCTAACTAATTGACAAATGATTTTTTTTTTGCAGCATTTTTTATATTAATTTTAATCAAAATCTGCTATATATTTTTAAAATATTGGGTTTAAGTTTGTTTAATATGCATAACCGGACTGCTCATGGCTTCTTTCATGGTGTTGAACCCATTTATATATTAAAAAATGTGTTTTAAACAACAAAAAATCACAATCTTGCTTGAAAGTGTATGGTTGGATTCTAGTGGAAAAAGTTATTTTGTGTATAAGTTAGACTAAACCAATTTCAAAATAGAGATTTGCCGAGGGTAATATCTACATTCAAAATTGAATAAATATATTTGCTACATAAACCAAAAACAAAAATTCAAAAAAATTGTACAAAATTTTTGTGCATATTTCCAGATCTAATTTGTCTAGAATTTAACAAAAATTTATTGGAATAATAAAGTTGAATTCTAAACTCTTCACAATTTCAATACACTTGTACTTTTTAGGGAAGTTAAATCTATATAGTGTCAAACACTTATTTCAAAAAACTAAAATCATTAAATTTCTAATTAAAACTCCAAAAACTTAAAATGTTTAGAAATAACCCAAAATAACTAAAAACCATAATTTATACCATTACATAACTTTAAGAAATTAGAATATAAATATAGACCATTACCAAAAAATTGTACCTAAATTTAAAACTGAATAAATATATTACTTTTTAGGGAGGTTAAATCTATATAGTGTCAAACACTTATTTCAAAAAACTAAAATCGAACTCAAAAAAATCATTAAATTTCTCATTAAAACTCCAAAAAACTTAAAATGTTTAGAAATAATCCAAAATAACTAAAAACCATAATTTATACCATTACGTAACTTTAAGAAATTAGAATATAAATATAGACCATTACCAAAAAATTGTACCTAAATTTAAAACTGAATAAATATATTAAGAAAGGAGGAAAAAATATATTAAGAAAGAAGAAAATAAACATGCCAATTGTATAAATGCACCATAATCTCCCCATTACAATCCTTCAACGATATCTGAGATAGATCCACTTACAGAGAACAGGAAGTTGTAACCCGTTTCCAACACCTGGCCGAAGAAACGCACCCTTCTCCACATCATCTTCAAGTAATTTTGACTCATGAGGGGCATCGCCGCTGAGAAGTCGATCCCCTCTGTCTTCATCAGATAACAATGCTCGTGAATCTGCCTGCAGCGGTGGAGTGCCTTGTTATCCACGGCAACGATGAGAAGATTCTTCAGCAGCTGTTCAGTTCCGTAGCCCACTCGGAAACTTTGCAAGAACAGATCGAGCATGCTATGATTCTGCGCCCATGCTGCGTTCAGCATCGTGATTATAACCGTTCTGTTTGGGTTCGCAGCCTTCGACAGTATTAATTCAAGCTCCACATTATCACCTGATGATGCAGTACTGTAATTATTCTGCACAATTTACAAACCCTTATATTAATCGAGTGACCTTATGAATACATACCCTACAGGGTTCTGCCCTAATACAGAGATTTTGAGGTTCTAAAGACTTACTTGTTTTTCTGTATTTGTAATACACGACCCCGGGATTTTAAAAAGTTCTTCGAATTTTTGAGAAAAGGAGGTTGAACCAACAGGATTGATGAACACCATCTGGGCTTTCTTCAAAAACAAGAAGTAAATTAATCCCATCACAGTCACACATAGTAAGGCCACGTTCACTTTTCTCGCCTCGCTGCTTTCGACCGCCATGGAAATACTCCTTTATATTTTTGTTCCAACCATATTTACAGCTTAATGATTAAACATGCAGAGACACACATATATATAAAAGCAATTCCTGTCACAGAGCTTCTTCCCATTCAACTTCAAGGACCAGCATGCAATATGGCTTTTGAATCTGAGTCAACACGCCGTTGAATGTTGAACGCCATATAAAACAATATTCAACTTCGCAGACGAGCATGCAATATGGCTTCTGAGTCTCTAAATAGAGTGCTTGACCTAGCACACCATTAGATCTTGAACTCAATTTAAAAATAATATATCTGGTTAAATAATCATGATTTTATCCCATAACTTTCGATCTAATCCTGCGTAGGGTTATGTATGTCTGAGAGCTACTCCACTGAAAAACCGTTCAACCCTAAAACTGGAAAGTTAATTAAGAATAATTTTAGAATATCCAATGGAATGGAGAAAATTCGCAGAATTATGTAGGTCTGAAAGCTGCTCCACTAAAAACACTTCAACCCTAAAACTGGAAACTTAATTAAGGATAATTTTAGAATGGAGAAAATTCAACAGTTCCTCGAATCGACTGAACCTACAGTTCCAGGAAAGGACGCTAATTTAAGACCTGCGAGGAAGCCTCCTTTGCTTTTCTCTTTCCTGCATTTTTCTACAAAGCATTATACTTTTTCTGGTCAACTCCACGAAAGGACGCTGATTTAAGACCTGCGAGGAAGCCTCCTTTGCTTTTCTCTTTGCTGCATTTTTCTACAAAGCATTATACTTTTTCTTGTCAATTTGAACACGGCACCCCAAATTGACTTTCAATTGATCTATTTTGTGACGAAGTTACATGGAAATTGTGGTCTATTGTCATCATTTCTTTCTATTTCTGTGCGACTTCTTTACATCCATACCATTGAAATCTTCACATGCGTTGAAATGTTGCCATGCGGATTTTTCGTTATCATGGCTTAAAAGTTAATAAATGCTTTTTCCTTCCTGATGTTGTATCACTTTTCTAAACTTGAAAATTTATATCATTCTTGTTTCTTAATTGTGTTGATTTCCTAGCACCTAGAGTTAATATAGGAAGTAAAGAAAGAGCGTTTAATTATTTATAGATTTTTGGTAGGAATGAAAGCTGACTCTCACCACTGATTTTAAGCTTTTTGCTTTTTAGCTGGAGAAATTTTTGTTTTCAAACAAGATGATATAGTTTCGGATGAGATTGATTTATTTTTTATAATTTAAAATGTATAAAAATTTTAATATCTTGAAAAGCACAGTTTATTTAAGCAAATTCAAAATTCACTTATAAATTTACAAAGTTTTTATTAAATTGAAAACAAAGCTATGGAAAAAATTCAAAGTAACTGATTAACTATTCTATAGAAAGTAATATTGACATTAAGTACTAAAAAATTATGTTTATATTCTCACAGAGTTTGAAATTAAGTATAAATTTATTTTTTTATTTACTAATATAAAATGAAATTGAATTATTATTGTATTTTATGATTTTTTAATATTTATAATATTAGAAAATGGAATAGATTCTAGTCTTTTAGTCTCTGCTCAACGGCATAAAATATAAAAATAGCTTCATCATTAATTTTTTAATGGGTTATCTTTTGATTAAATTTATTTATTTCCTAATCTAAAACATTAAGAAAAATTTTTTATTTTTTTATATATAAAAAATTGTATTATTTTATTAGTGAAAGGAATTGAAGTTATATAGCTCAAAAAAATGGGAAACAAAAAAATAGAATAATCAAAACCCTTTTTTTTGGAATATATATTTTGAAAAATTGTATTATTTTATTGGTGAAAAAAATTCAAGTATTGTTTGGAGATTTCTAGAAGTGATTTGTGTAATGTTTTTTGTCCATTTGGATGTTTACTATATCTATCATGGAAGTTTTATTGCAAAACTAAATTGAGAAAAAAAACAAACAAACAAAAAGGGAAAAAGATTTATCTAAAAAGTAGTTATGCCATTTTCTTATTGTTAATTAAATTGATTAATTAAATAAATTTCATATGAACAAGTGTCACATAAACATGAATTATGGGGTGTGTAATCTTGTTAACATGTTTATTTAAATGCTTCTATGTTTAATCCATAATTAATTCTTATTCTTATATATATATATATATATAATATAATATATATAATATATATAATATATATAATCTATATATATATAGATAGATAGATATAGATATAGATATATAAGATAATTCCACTAATATGTGTGTTTATTTTTGAAAAGGACTTCCATAATTTTAATTTAATTATCCATAATTTTAGGTAGACGGTAGGAAATTAATCTCCATAGACTATTCTAAACTATTCTGAGTCCCATGCACATATCAAAGGTTGAGATTTATCTTAAAAGTATTCACGAACAAGATTAAATTGGGGTTAAATCTCAAGAGCTAAGAATCTTGTTTATATATTTGTGTGTGTGTGTGTGTGTGTTAGCTTTTACAATGTGAGATGTGCTATGAAATAGTTGCTTATATTGATCTTTACCAACCATTTAATTTATATAGTTTGTTAAATTTTTTAATTGTTCTATGATGTCTTAGTTACTTTATCCCAATTTATTTTTCCATTAACAATGCACCCAATTATTAGCAGTATAATCAATCATATATGTAACTAAAGAAAGAAAAATATATGCGGTGACAAAGAAGACAATAGCACAACCATAAGAGGCAAAAGATTGGTCCACTGGGAAAAAACCCCACTAGGGGGAAACCCTTTCAAATCTTCTTCTTTAGTAGATCGTCATAAAAATATTTTGGCCGAGGGTACAATGAGCCCAATACATATGATTGCAACGGATAATAACAAATCAGATCTATATAACAACAGAGAGAAAAGTAGATCTACTAGGTCACTGAAGTCAACTGAACCAATGATGTCATGCCCTATATCTAAACTCGGGTCACCCTCATCAAAATTGTTTGTGTGCAACCAAAACTCCTTGGTCTCTCTCTCAGTCACTATATGCGAGTGAATGTGATTGCACAATCACTCTCAGGAAGTATTTATGCATGCAACCAAGGTGTAATACACCTAAACCCCAATGTCCATCCCTTATAGTTGTTGTGTGAGTGACCGAGATGTCTTAGACACTCTCAAGGCTACTCTGTGTGAGCATCCAAGGACTTGAACCTTCTAATCTTCTTCTGAACACAGAGTTTCTCTCACAAGACTATCTCCCAGTGACCAGAAAGCCTTAGTCGTTGTCTTGCCTACTCTATGCCAGCGACGAGGGACCAAAATGCCATGTTTTATGCCAATGACTGATATCCAGAAAACCTTAACTCACAGTGAACCTTTCACTTGTGATTTCAGACATTTTGCGAACTCCTTTTGTTGAACATGTGCGAACCAAGGGAAAATAGAAGAATAGAAAATGACTTGATCAATTGTGTCGAAATGAAATTGAAGTCGCTTCTATTTATAATCTTTCTTGAGGGTTTACCTGGGGTTAAGATTGACCTGAGTTACCCATGTGGTTAGGGTTGACCCATTCCATAATGAATATATGAATAAAATAATTGAAAACTCAGCTTCACTTAATCAAATTACGTGATCTTTAGGTCAATTTTGGTACTCTCAAAAAGAGGAATTTAATGCAATCATTATCTTGGTCATCTGAGTTGTCCAATGTGGAATTTGACCCTAGTTGCAAATTTAAACTCCCTCTCAACTAGGAAGAATTTCACCTGCTAATATATGTCAGTTGATCTTCACGTCATCGTAATGTTTTGACTATCTCTACCCAACTCTATGTGCTACAACTTTCTTTGATCTAGAAGAAGAAGAATCGGGGAGAAATAATTCCACCCATACTAAGGAATAGGATAATATATCATACAAGGAAGCACATCTTCAACCCTAGAATCTCATCGAGGAGCTTTTCCTTAACCCAATCCTATTGCCTACCAATCTTCCCAATAATGAATCACAGTAGTCATGTGGTAGAACACCTGCATCATAATCAACTTGGATTGTACACCCCATGTACACTCTCAACTTGTTGGCTAAACGCGGAGTGGTATTCCCAATATGCTAGCAAGCTTATGGGTATGTTGCCAACTGGGTAGCCTTTGTAAAGACCAAGTAAGGGAGAAGCATTCTCTGAACCTATCAAGAAAAGGGAGAAAAATTCTTCAACCCAGGGTAACAGATAGGGGTAACACCCTATTTTCCATAGTTTCCCCAACCCCAAGAGCCATCTATCTCAATTCCTCACCCTAGGAGCTCAAGTAGAGTAGGAAGAGTTTGCTCAATGTCCTCGATCATCCATGCCCCTTATCTGGAGGGACTACATCCATCAGTCCAAGTTGTTCTCTTGAAACCAATAACTTTCTCTTTGATAATGTCTTGGTGAGAATATCTACAATCTGTTCACTTGTTGCTATGTGATGGAG
The DNA here is from genome assembly GCA_000404065.3 of Pinus taeda. Classification (NCBI taxonomy): domain Eukaryota; kingdom Viridiplantae; phylum Streptophyta; class Pinopsida; order Pinales; family Pinaceae; genus Pinus; species Pinus taeda. Next base: position 8,263 of record APFE030333750.1, read on the forward strand.
CTTGACATCTCCTCTCTGCACCATGTCCCAAATGAAGTGATATCAAATCTCAATATGCTTGAACTTGTCATGAAACACAATATTTTTTGACAAACATCTTCCACTCTTATTGTCACAGTATATCACTATAGTATATAGGACCTACTCCAATAGATCTCTAAAGAGCTTTCCCAACCAGACTGCTTCACAGCTAGGCATGCTAGCCACAATGTATTATGCTTTGGTTGTGCTCAATGCTACAGACTTTTGTTTCATATTCATCTAGGATATCATGGTAGTTCTGACCCAATCAGCAGCAGTGTATCCATGAATTTGAACATCTCCTATATAATATCACAGGTGAAGTGTGATCAAGCCATGAAAATATCTCAATATATGTCTGGCAGCTATTAAATATGTGTGACAGGGCTCGATCATGAATTCACTCAATCTGTTTACTTCATAGCATATGTCTGGACAAGTGTTCATAAGGAACATTACATCCCCAATCAATTGTCTATATTGGGATGGATTTTCTAAGTCTGGTCTTGCAACGTCTCCACAAAACTTCTTAAAGTTAATTTCCATCAATATAACGATGAATTTACATTCCATCATTTCAAATCTTTCCAGCAAAATTACAACATATTTTCCTTCTAAAAGGAAAACCTCACCAGGATTTTGCCACACCTCAAGGCCCTAAAGGTAGTGGATGAGACCAAAGTCTTTCATCTCAGATTCAAATGCTAGCTCTTACATTTGATCGTCAAAGGCTCACTACCTGTCAAAAATAGATCATCAACATATAAAACCAAAATCAATGGCATACATTGGTCTACCGTGGAGTAGAGGTTGGGATCGACATTACTTCTTGTGAATCCCATCTTCACTAAGTACCTTAAAACCTTGCTTGATATTTCTCAATGTTGTCATCAATTCCATGTTTGATTTTGAATAGCCATTTTGAAGTCATAATAAATTTCCCTTTTCGTCTAGATACAACTTCCCATACATTAGTTTTCATAATCGATTCATTTTCTTTAGCCATAGCATCCTTCCAAACTTGTTCTGTAACACCCTCCTCCCACATCCACCCATGTAACCATTCCAACAAGGGTAAATATGAGAGGACAGGCTACTATGATCATATTTGACCTCCTATGTGACCTTAAGGAAGTGGAATCGACAAAAAAATCACACACATTCATCCAACATTAGCTTTAGGATCCTTAGGAAACATGTCATCCACTCAAATAGCCTGTCCCTAGGTCGCATTGTTGTTATGGATCTCTTAATCCATAGTTACTCTCATGTTATTGGAAAGGAAGCGACTAGAAAGTTAAATTCGCTCTCACAGACTTGCCTGTCATTGACTAAAGACCAATGTTGTCAGTTTTGTGCTAGTGACCTTAGATTTAAGCCACATTTCCAGGTCCAGAGCTCAAGCCACTACCCAAAATGCAATGACACCTTAGAATTAGTTACAATACAGGGAAAAAATGATGCAAAAGCAATAAGATGAACAAGACCATAACCAGACCCCTACTAGCCATCACGTCTGCATCATTAAAGATAGCATCAACTTATAACCTACAGGTGTAAACAACATAATTAAGTGTATGGATCTCATACATATCTTATAATCACTATGAACAATTGTTCTAACATGTCATTTTCCACATTATCATCTATTACGTCATAGACACATTATCCATTCATGTACAAGTAAAAACTTGTTGAGAGCCATACATAGCTTCTGTCATAAAATATGCATATAACCAACATAATAGAAACAAATATACCATAAACATATCAGTCATCAAAATCCACATATATGTCAATACATTTACACATGAAAATCAAAGGAATGAATTTCTCATTAATGAATGTAATGAACTAAACAAAGATGGGACTACCATGTTCCACCCAACCATAGATTAGTTGATCCAAGTCTCTCTTCAACCAATCACCCCCATACCATATTCTAAGCATGAATGTGAGACTCATAGAACACATTAAAAACACCAATCAACATGGATGCCACTGGAGTTCTCCACCTACGTTGTGAGGAATTTGAGTGCCTCCTAGTCTCTGAGGCTTTACCGCAATCCATAGTGTGATCCAGGGACCACTAGGCCCCACACCGAGAGATACTCTCCAGGCTTTACCACAATCCATAGTGTGATCCAAAATGTATAGATAATTTTAATATCTTGAAAAACACATTTATATTAAGTAAATTCTACAATTCAACATTATAATTTACACAATTTTTTATTAAAACGAAAACAAAGCCCATTGGAAAAAATTAAAAGTAAATTGCTTCAACTATTCTATAATAAATTAATATTGAAATTAATACTAAAAATATTTGTTTATATGTCTACAAAGTTTGAAAATCTTATTTTTTAAGATTATAAATTTTTTTAATTTGTTTACCAATAATAATAATAATAATAATTGGAAATTGAATGATTATGGTTATTTTATATCTTTTAATAATTTATTCATATTAGATAATAAAATAAGACTTCTAGCCTTAATTAGTTTCTACTCAAGGCATATAAATATAACAATAGCTTCATCATTAATTTTGTATTAGTTTTATTCTTTGATTATAAATATTTGCTTATTTCTTAATCTTAACATTAAGAACATATTTTTTATTTTTATTATATATTTTAAAAAATGTATTATTTTATTGGTAAAAAAGAATTGAAGTTTTATGGTCCCAAAAACAAATGGAAAACCAAAAAAATTAGAAAAGTCAAAATCCAATTTTTTTTGGAATATTTATTTTTAAAAATTGTATTATTTTATTGATGAAAAGAATTGAAATATTGTTTGGAGATTTCTAAAAGTGATTTGTGTAATGTTTTTTAATCCATTTCTATGGTTACTATATCCATCATGGACGTTTTATTGAGAAACTAAATTGATAAAAAAAACAAACAAAAAGGGAAAACAATTTATCTCAAATGTAGTTATGTCATTTTTGTATTGTTAATTAAATAAATTTCTTATGAACAAGTGTCACATAAACATGAGCTATGGGGTGTGTAATCTTCTTACATTTTTATTTAAATGTTTGTATGTTTAATCTATATATATATATATAATATATATATATAGAGAGAGAGAGAGAGAGAGAGAGAGAGAGAGAGAGAGAGAGAGAGTTCCACTAATATGTGTATTTATTTTTTAAAAGGACTTCCATAATTTTAATTTAATTATCCATTCAGGTAGACAGTAGGAAATTAATCTCCATAGACTATTCTAAAATATTCTTAGTCCCATGCACATATCAAAGGTTGAGATTTATCTTAAAAGTATTCATGAAATAAATTTCTCGAGAGTAAATTGGGGTTAAATCTCAAGAGTTAAGAATCTTGTTTATATATTTGTGTGCATGTGTGTGTGTTAGTTTTTAAAATGTGAGATGTGCTATGAAGTAGTTACTTATATTTATCTTTACCAACCATTTAATTTATATAGTTTGTTAAATTTTCAAATTGTCCTATGATATATTAGTTACTTTATCCCAATTTATTTTTTCAATAACAATGCATCCAATTATTACCAGTATAATCAATCATAAACATAACTAAAGAAGGAAAAATATATGTGGTGACAAATAAGACAATAGCACAACCATAAGAGGCAATAGATTGGTCCACCAAGGAAAAACCCTACTTGGGGGAAACCCTTTCAAATCTTCTCCTTTAGTAGATCGTCATAAAAATATTTCAACTGAGAGTAAAATGAGCCTAATACATATGATTGCAATGGATAGTAACAAATGAAATCTATATAACAACAGAGAGAAAACTGGATCTACCAAGTCACTAAAATTCAACTGAAGTAAAGATGTCATGCCCTAGATCTAAACTTGGGTCACCCTCATAGAAATTGTTTGTGTGCAGCAAAAACTCCTTGGTCTCTCTCTCGATCACTATATGCGGGCGAATGAGATTGTACAGTTGATCTCAGGAAGTCTTTATGCATGCAACTAGGGCGTACTACACCTAAAACCCAACATCGATCCCTTATAATTGTTGTGTGAGTGACCGAGATGTCTTGGACGCTCTCAGGGCTACTCTATGTGAGCATCCGGGGACCTGAACCTTCTGATCTTCTTCTGAACCTAGAGTCACTCTCACAAGACTATCTCTTAGTGACTAGAGAGCCTTAGTCGCTCTCTTGCCTACTCTGTGCCAGCGACCAACGACCAAAATGCCATGTTTTCTCCCAACAACCGATATCTAGAAAACCTTAACTTAGAGCAAACCTTTCACCTGTGATTTCAGACATTATGTGAACTCCTTCAGTCAAACCTGTGCGAGCCAAGGAAAAAATAGAAGAATAGAAAATGACTTGATCAATTGTGTTGAAATGAAATTCAGGTTGCTTCTATTTATAATATTTTTTGAGGGTTTACCTGGGGTTAATATTGACCCAAGGAGTTCATGTGGTTAGGGTTGACCCATTCCATAATGAATATATGAATAAAATAATTGAAAGCTTAACTTCACTTAATCAAATTACGTGATCTCTAAGTCGATTTTGGTCCTCTCAAAAAGAGTAATTTAATGCAGCCATTATCTTCGTCATCTGAGTTGTCCAATGTGGAATTTGATCCTAGTTGCAAAAATTAAACTCCCTCTCAACTAAGAAGAATTCCAACTGCCAATATCTGTCAGTTGATCTTCACATCATCGTATAATGTTTTGACTATTTCTGCTTAACTCTATTTGCTCAAACTTTCTCTGATGTAGATGAAGAAGAATCAGGGAGAAATATTTCCACCCATATCAAGGAATAGGATAATATATCATACAGGGGAGCACATCTTCAACCCTAGAATCCAATTGGGGAGCCAATCCTTAACCCAATCCTATTGCCTATCGATCTTCCCAATAATGAATCACAGTAGTCATGTGGTAGAACACCTGCATCATAATCGACTTAATTGTACACCCCATGTACACTGTCAACCTGTTGGCCAAATGAGGAGAGGTATTCCCAACAAGCTAGCATGCTTATGGGTATGTTGCCAACATGGGTATACTTTTCAAATACCAAGTTATGGAGAAGCATTCTGTAGCCCTATTAAGATAAGGGAGCAAAATTTTTCAACCCCAGGTAACAGATAGGGGTAACACCCTATTTTCCATAGTTCCCTCAACACCAAGAGCCCTTTATCTCAATTCCTCACCCTAGCAACTCGAGCAAGGTAGGAAGATTTTACTCAGTTTCCTCGATCGACCATGCCCCTTATCTGGAGGGGTTGCATCCATCAATCCAAGTTGTTCTCTTAAAACCAATTAACTTTATCTTCGATAATTCCTTGGTGAGAATATCTAAAATTTGTTCACTTGTCGATATGTGATGGAGCTTGACATCTCTTGTTTGCACCATGTCCCAAATGAAGTGATATTGAATCTCAATATGCTTGAACTTGTCATGAAACACGGTATTTTCTACCAAACAAATTCCACTCTTATTGTCATAGTATATCACTGTAGCATATAGGACCTGCTCAAATAGATCTCTAAAGAGATTTCTCAACTAGACTACTTCACAGCTAGGCATGCTAGCGGCAATGTATTATGCTTCGATTGTGCTCAATGTTGTAGACTTTTTTTTCCTACTCATTTAGGATACCATGGCAGATCCAAGGCTAAAACAAAATCTAGATCTACTTTTCCTATCAATAACATTTCTGACTCAATCAACATCAATGTATCCATGAAGTTTAACATTTCCTGTATAATATCTCAATATATGTCTGGAAGTTATTAATTGTGTGTGACAGGGCTCGATCATGAATTGAATCAATGTGTTTACTACATAGCATATGTCTGGATGAGTGTTCATAAGGAACATTAGAGCCCCAATCAGTTATCTATATTGGGATGGATTTTCTAAGTCCGGTCTTTCAATGTCTCTACTTAACTTCTTAAAGTTAATTTCCATCGGTATAACCATGGATTTACATTCCATCATTCCAAATCTTTCCATCAAATTTACAACATATTTTCTTTCTAAAAGGAAAATCTCACTAGGATTTTGCCACACCTCAAGGCCCAAAAAGTAGTGGATGAGACCAAAGTCTTTCATCTCAAATTCAAATGCTAGCTCCTCTTACATTTGATCATCAGAGGCTCACTACCTATCAAAAATAAATCGTCAACATATAAAACCAAAATCAATGGCATACATTGGACTACCCTGGGGTCAAGGTTGGGATCGACATTACTTCTTGTCAATCCCATATCCACTAAGTACCTTAGAACCTTGCTTGATATTTCTCAATGTTGCCATCAATTCCATATTTGATTTTGAATAGTCGTTTTGAAGTCGTAATCGATTTCCCTTTCAGTCTAGGTACAACATCCCATACATCATTTTTCATAATCGATTCATATTTTTTAGCCATAGAATCCTTCCAAACTTGTTCTGTAACACCCTCCTCCCACATCCACCCATGTAACCATTCCAACCAGGGTAAACATGAGATGAGAGGCTACTATGATCATATTCGACCTCCTATGTGACCTTAACAAGTGGAATCGATAAAAACATCACACACATTCATCCAATGTTAGCTTTAGGATCCGTAGGAAACATGTTATCGATTCAAATAGCCTGTCCCTAGGTCCCACTATTTTTTTGGATCTCCTAAGCCATAGTCGCTCTCATGCTATGGGAAAGGAAGCGACCAAAGAGCTAAAGTCACTCTCACAGGCTTGACTGCCATCAACTAGAGACCAATGTTGTAAGTTCCATGCCAGTGACCTCAGATTTAAGCCACATTTCCAGGACCACTGCCCAAGCCATTGCCCAGAATGCAGTGATAGATTAGAATTAGTTAAAATATGGGGAAAAATTATGCAAAATCAATAAGATGAACAAGACCATAACGAAACCCCTACTAGCCATGACATGCAATTCATTAAAGATATCATCAACATGTAACCTACATGTGTAAACAACATAATTAAGTGTAAGGATCTCATACTTATCTTATAATCACTATGAACAATTGTTCCCTCATGTCATTTTCCACATTATCATCTATTAGATCATAGACACATTATACATTCATGTACAACTAAAAACATGCTGAGAGCCATACATAGCTGCTACCATAAAATGTGCATATAACCAACATAATAGGAATGGAAATACCATAAACATATCAGCCATCAAAATCCACATATACATCAATACATTTACACATGAAAATCAAAGGAATGAATTTCTCATTAATGAATTGAATGAACTAATCAGAGATGGGATTACCATGTTCCACCCAACCGTAGATTACCTAAGCCAAGTCTCTCTTCAACCAATCACTCCCATACCATATTCTAAGCATGAATGTGGGACTCATAGAACACATCAAAAACACCAATCAACATGGATGCTACCAGAGTTCTCCACCTAAATTGTGAGGATTTTGAGTGCCTCCCAGTCTTTGAGGCTTTACCACAATCCATAGTGTGATACAGGGACCACTAGGCCCCACACTGAGGCATGCTCTCCAGGCTTTACCCTCCATCCCATCCAAGGAACACTAGTCCCAACTGAGAGAAAATCCACCCCTTGGCTTTATTGTATATCTCTCCATTCATCGGCAAGAATTCCAAGGCCCACTGAGGCACACAATTTGGCTTTAACACAACCCACAATCCAGTTCAGGGGTTACTAGGCTAGTGGCTTTGTGATCCTTAGTCTGGTTTAGGGACCACTCATAGCATGTGTTTGTCAGTTCATAGATCCACCTCACTCATCTTCAAATCCAATCTATCCATCCTACATAAACCAAATTAGAGAACCGATCTCATCAAATCTATTAGGAAATGGCAAGGCTAGGCTGAAAATACTATCACACATGGCAAAGCCCATTCCATGGTAGAAAATAGCCACATGCAATCTCATGCATGCCAAATATAGTAACGAAAATACACATGAAAGTTGATACCTGCAACGAAGCCTGTTGTAGCTACTTGGTCCTTCCTTTCCCTGCTTGATATTTACTTCCTCTCTCCTTTTTTTCCTTTCTTACTCAAATTCCAAAGTGCTCTAAGAAATTCTAGTTTTCCAAGAGTGAGTGAGTGAGAGAGAGAGAGAGAGAGAGAGAGAGAGAGAGAGAGAGAGAAGAGAGCTCCAAAGCTAAACTGACAAAAGGTTACCAACATATCCTCAGAAGCATTTTTATGAGTGAGGCCTCTATTTTCTTCATTTTCCATTATGTTCCTTCATTTTCCTCCTCACATACAACCTGTGAGATTTCACCTTCTGTCTTCTCCTAATTTCCATTATTTTCATGAATAATTGTGTCAAAATTACCTTTTTGCCTTTCCAAAGCCTTAGCCATTACCTTTGCCAATTTCCTTAGCCATAAAAAACCAAATGAACACCCCCTAGGACATCTTACACAACATTCATCTTGGAATATGTGTCCCATCAATCATGGTCTTATATATTTTTACATGGTTTTTTTAACCAGGGTTGTTACAGAACCCTCCCCCTTGGGAGAACACCTTCCTTAGTGTTCAATGACACCTATAACCATCAAGACTATTTAAAAAAAAACATACTGCCCATGTAGCTTTATAACACAGGTCATTGCGGTATTTACAGTGAATGACCTGGTCAAAAGAAAAACATCACGACAACATGATCAGATAACAGCCATACTGCATATTGGAGCTTTATAACATAACCACATATACATAATATTTAGAATAACCACATATACACAAATGCACATTTTCTAAACCAACAAATAAAGGATATGATCCCTACATCTATAACAAGGGAATCCATAGGCTCACACCTCCACCCTTAAAGTAATAACAGGATTCACCTCCTTCCTATGAAGTCCAAAATCCACTGCCACAGTCAAAGTTGCATCCAATGTCCAATGCTATAATCTAGCACCACTTGTCCTCTCAGTGAACAATTACTGGCTCATTGTTCCAAGGTGCACTCCTAATGTGCATCTGATTCCATCTAGAAATGTTAATAACCAAAACAAATATATCCCCCATCCTTTCCTTTTGTGCTATAGAATCACCTAGGCAATCTATTCAACCTCTTATGTGTAGTCACTCACCTTCCAAGTTCCACTGGGACCCCCATCATGGGTAGTCCATCCCTTGGCAAGGCTTCCTCACATAGGAAGATACAATAACCAAGTCATATCCCTACCTTAAAACCATCATACTGGTCATATCATACTCATTGCAATCAATGGACACTATTGGGTATCATTGTTGCACAATGGCCCTACTCCTGAAGTAATTTACCAGCATATTGTTGCATCTTCCAATTTCTTTCACTATTGTGGCTAATTATTGTAGTTAATTTCAACCACCCAATTGGGCATGTTCACTCTTCTTGTAACAAGGACTTAACTTCCATTAGAGCTAAAAGAAATTGAAATAAATTCACATTATACCTCATTGGTAGCTCATCAGTAAGGTACACTTGCAATTTTGTTCACTTCCTATCACAACAAGTCAAACTAACTTTTTGATCAAAACATCATGCATAAACATATCACATCAAGTTAGCTCAAAACACAACCTTCATAAATCACATGTAACCATCATAAAGCATAATCATAGCTCACATATAATCATCATATACCATAATCATAAACCACATGCATGATAAAACTAAAATAAAATGTTGATACTTATTCTTTCATCAATTCTTAGCTTCTATCTTTGTTTGTATTTTGTATGCACTTCGGATCAGTTTCTACACAAAACAAACAACCAGTGCCTTCTCCTAAACCATGTACATGTACACATAGTCTGCATCACACATATACAATAACACACTGCATACAACATCATTCAATACATGCTCCTACTCCTGACATACAACACATACACCTACACCTGGTGTACAATACAACACAAATATGTATATACATTGCAACACAATGAATCCATAGGCCATAATACCGTGACTACACAATGCACATACATAGTACTACATGCCTGCAAAGCAACATGTACAACATGTAATCAATCCCATATGTACACCAATACCACATGTACAAAGCACCACCTGCACAATGTGTGCACATCATCACATCTACATGCCACCACTTACACAACGTATACACAATGCCTCATGTACAATACACCATTGCACAATGCATACACAATACCACATGTACATAGTACCACACAAATGACAAGTACACGACTCCAAATGTACACCACGCCTCATACATGAGATATACACAACTCCACCTGCACACAACATTACTTATACAACATGTACATAGCACCACATGCACAAAACACCATTTGTATAATCATGCACACAACACCATATGTACATAGCGCCACATGTACAACATGCACGCAACACCACCTCTACATAGAACAACATATCCAATATGTACACACTTAGCATCATTTGTACACGACATTGCATATCCAATCATGCATGCAACACCATATGCAATATTGCACAACACTATATGTACCATCCTATACATAGCATTGCATAAACAACATGTACACACACTATATATACACAACACCGCATATGCACACATCATATATGCAACATGTATAACATATACAGCGTATGCACAATAGTAGTACCACACATCCAAAACCACACTGTCCTTACCAAGCAACCTTGCTTCTAGTGTCTTATCCATGCTTATCCCAGCAAGCCACGGACTACACTGCCTTCATTTTTTTTATGTATCCCTCAGTATAACCTTTTCATAACATAATCATAGGGATAATACAAGCATATAATATAAATTCATATTCACATTATACTAACCTCATATATTGGTCATGATTACTCTTCCCACTTGATTCCTCATAGACAGGAACCTCTTCATGCCATTCACCTGCATGGGCAATCATTCTGCCATAAGAATTATTCTTGGTGATCTGTCGAAGAGTGACATATTTACATGGATACATACATACATATATGTAAACATTAGCATAAACAATCATGATCCTATCAAACAACGATATGCATACATACATATATATACACTTAAATGCTAGCGTTAATAATCATGATCAATGAAGACCCTATCAAACATGACATACATACACACCTACATGTATACATATATAAACATCAACATAATCATACATAATTACCAAATATCAAGGTGAAGTTTTAAGAGAACTTCCTTTATTCATGCAAAACATGCACAACATTAAGAATATTTGTTCCCAACAGAGCCAAGGCATCTGATGCCTCAGATCCATTTACTTTACCTTTCTAGTTACCTTCCTCATGGTTTTATTGCCACTGTCCATTTACTACAATGGACCCAGACAGTCCAACCAACTGTCATAGTCTTACCTTTAGCTGCACTTACTCATGCACCGAGCTTCATCTGTGTCTTACATTACCTATTGGGTACCACATAGCTCTCCCTAAGTTTCATTAACTTTCCTCTTTCCCAACCAATTCCCAAGATTCAAAACAATAAAAGTCAAGAACGAAAACTACAACAAAAAGACCATGAAGACCAAAAGCAATATGACACCACAGCAAAGTGGCATAGATATGCACTGCACACAATCAAAATCACAAAGCAAGCGTAAAAATCACAAAAGACCAAAAGCATAAGACTAACAATAGACACCATGACTCAATCCCCATGGTTCCCAAGGAAAGCTCAACCTAAGCCTTCTTCGAGATATCATGGCAACCTCTCCTTCCATGCAACTCCCTGTATCATACTTCCATAAATAGATAACTATCAATGCATAATTAAACATAATAATACACTAGTTTCATTATGTTGTTTTGCCAAGCATGTTGCTTGCAACTGGGTACATCCATGCCATATTTGAAGGGACTCCCATCCCCTTGATGGATCACTAGAGACTAGCTAACACACATGTCAAGTACAAGTTCATGAATCTAGTACATATCCACATAATGACACACATGTCAAGTACAAGTTCATGAATCTAGCACATATCCACATAATGTCAAACACGATTAAGGTTAAGACAACTTTTTGTATGTAAAGCACTCATTCATTTGGAATTAGGGTTTCCAAACATAGTCAAAGGAATTCTTGTCCAATTCCTTACTTTCATTGTTTTACTTTGTTGGAATCGAGGCTTAAGATGTGTTGTCACACCACCCAACTATTAGTTATATAAACACATCAACTATTATCTTGTCATGATAATACCAAGTAGGTTACCCTACAACTACTCGTACATGTCAATCACATGTTCCAAAGGTTAGAAGATTATATATTACAGAGCAATGGAACACATAAAATATATTGCATAAATATAAACACACAAAACACACACAAAAATAGAGACACAGATATACGTGGTAACTCAGTGAAAATTTTAAGAACC
>APFE030333751.1:0-10849 GCA_000404065.3 Pinus taeda
ATCAAGAGAGGAGCTACCCCATCCAAAAGAGGGAGTATCCCGTTGATGTTGGAACTAAATAACTTCCTCTAGAACACTATAAAATACAGGCCTTGGGCCAGAGGAGGGGAGGTTGAAAGCTGAACATTCCAAAGGGTAGATGCTGCTGGAATTAGGACTTCCATTGTAAACTTGTGAGGAGAGATTACCATCCTTTCTTGTTGTCATATTGGAAGTGGGTGAGCTTGTCAAAGTAGAGGGAAACTCTTGCTGTGGACCCTGGGAGGAGCTTGCACAACACCAAGGCTCAGGTTGTAATGGTTCTTTTTTGTTTCCTTAATACAAATAAGTCCATTCTTCTCAATGATTTGTTGTTAATGAATTATTTCATGTACTCCTTGGTCTATGTGATGACTATGCTTTGTTTTATGAAATATTCATGTGTTATGTAATCGTTTGCTTTGTTAGTGTATGCAGGTCTTAAAGTGAAAGAGGAGCTCATCTGGATCAGCAAGGCTGGACTGCCACAACAAGCGTTGGACCTAAGGTAAGATCGGAAAGCACTTGATCTCTCATAGAATAATGTGTGTTTAGAGAAGGATTGTTCTTGTTCGGTTTGTTTGTCACTAGAGAGTCTTAGACTCCTAGGGAGGTTAGGTTTGTCCGCAAACATAACTCTTTCCGCATGACAATATGGGTATACATCAAATTTAAAGCCAAAAAATTAGGAACATAACAACAAGTGAACCAGTTCTATTTTTGACATGGGTATGCCCGTTGAACCAGCAGTGAATGTGAAAACAAGGAAGTTGTACAGAAATCATTTATGCAAATCTCATATAAAAAGAAACCCCACGATTGTAAATGGGAACCATAGTCAAAATATAAATTTTTAATTGACAAAGAGCCATAGCACAAGGCACTACCATTAATGCCTTCTCTCACAAGCCATTGAGGGTCGACTTATCATGTTCACAGTAATTGGAAAATAGGACAAACACTGTCAAATCACTTAAATATGTTAATCTTCTATCAAGGCTAAAATTTGAATAAAATAACAACTTTGTCTTTAAGCAATTAGGAACTATAAAGTGACAGACAGTCAGGAAAAACAAAATTTAGAGTATGCGATGTCAAGATACATTCATATTAAATCCCAAAGGTTTAGCAACTAAGTAATTAAGAGAAATATCAACAGTTTATACAAATAGCTCTGTGGAGAGCATTGTATCCAAACAGATTGGATTAAATCTTTAAAGGTTTTAAGAAAACACAATTATCAAGCCATCCCAGTAACTAAAGGAGCTCGTCAACCAGTATAGTGGGGTAGGAACGCTAGGTGATATGCTGAAATTTATTTTCTCGAGAGCCGCATGGGAACCCTACTCTCTTCCTGCATAAGAACAACAAACTCAGTTAGATTTATGATCAAAAAAGTAAATAACAATGAGAGCTACAAGTGTAATAGAATCATTTATACCTGAGCTAGCTTCCTTAGAAGGAGGGTTCTCTTCCTGGGTCAAATCACTCCAGGAAAGGAACTTGTGACAGGAGCAATGACAAGATCCTATGAACCACCCAAATGGTGAAGGAGGGGAATTGGTACCAGTGTGAGCTACCTCTGAGGAAATGGAAGAGAAGAGATGGTGGACATAACAGTTTGCAGTCATGAGACCAAACTATCAAGGAAGAAATGAAGGCGCACTGCAAAGGAATCACCTTACACTCATAAAGGAAGAGTAACCCAAATTTACTTGAGAATGAGCTTGGCAATGGCCTCGTAAGAGCTGCAATTGACAGATGGGTGGAGCTAGCCTCTCTGCAGAGGCATGGAACCAAATTACTACAAATTTCGACTAAACGGTGGGTTGATACCGTTACTCAGTGCAAACTAATATGAACCATTGAATACCTCTCCCTCAGAGGAGTGGTGACAATGATCATGTGGATTGCAAAAATCATGCACATCTGGAGGATGATACCTCAGGATCGAGAACCATCCAAAACCATAGCAAGGTTTAGAGTCAATAGTTAGTGAAGTATTAATCAACACATTTAATATGCACTCCGCCGAATAGTAACCAGAACGAGAGAAATGACCTATGTAAAGAATTCATTAATGTTATATAAGGCATGAATGTAAGGTAGGGTACATATGTATCTATACAATGTAATGCATTAAATTAATTTCTTTTTTCTTACTATTTGGGTTGCGAGATGATGTGTTACAAGTTGTATAAGAGCCTAGGATTTGACATTGTGGCCTTAAGGAAAATACAGTTCACAAAACGTTATTGTTTCATAGAGGGGAGAAGGGCATGCACAAAGGAGTGTTATCTACAACATCATGAAGAGTGGCCACCAGAACATAATTCACTCCACATATGGGAACTAATCTTGAGGTATGGGTGCATTTGCGAGAAGGCACCTATGATAATACAGATGCAATGCTACTGGAAACTGTGAATAGCTCTGAGCTGAAATGGAAAATTTGAGGGAAGATAATGAAAGATTAAGACTCAAACAAGAAAGAATATTGAAGAGTCTTAATGAGAAACATAACCAAAGGAATCCAACTCCTAGCCAAGAGGAGCAGAATATAAACAAAGAACACTAACACTGCGTGGATTATTTCCGGCTAGATAATGAATAAGGGTGAGAAAATGTATCAGCTGGTAAAGGTAACAAGAGACAGAATACTGAATTGCTGGGTGAATTTAAAAATATCAAACCCACGATGTACAATGGAGAAAAAGAAGAAATTTTTGAATCCTTGATAATTAACATGAACAAGTATTTTCAAATCTATGAATATGAAGATAATCTAAAATCGAGACTCGCCATTTTCCAATTGCAGGGAAAGGATACCTTTTGGTGGGAGGAAGTCAAAATGGTACAAGGGGTTGATGAAAAAGAAGTTAATGGGATCAATTTTTAAAGTTTTTCAAGGACAAATACCTCATTGGACGATTTTATGATGAAGAAGCAAAATAATTCCATGATCTTAGATTGGGGCAACAAACTATGGATGTGTTTTTGACCAAATTAATGCCGCTATTAAGGTATGTACCTTACATACATGAGGAAAAAGCTAAAGTGCGGCGATTTGTTAGCAGTTTACCCTTTTTAATGAAGGAGAGAATAGAGTTTGACAGTCTAGAAACCATGGAGGAAGCTATACGAAAGGCTTGAATCTGATATCAGCAAATGAAGAAAAATGGAGAAGGTAGCAAAGGCTGGATGGCTAAAAAAGGATAGAAGAATGTATTTAGTCCTAAAAAATGAAAAATATGGCAATCCCAGAGATATGTTTACGAAACCAGAGAATGGAGTTTCCGGGAAAAATCAGGCAAAGCTAAGACAACCTATTCAGAGTCAAACTATAGAAGCCTCTAGCAAACTTGAGGGCAGTCAGCAACAGAGGTTGTTGCTGCAATGTTGGGATTGTGGAGAACCGCATTATTACAAAAATTTCCTTGATTGTACTAGATTTGGACAAGTAGAAAATGTTCAGGAAGCTTTTATAGTTGGATATTTGGTCTGAAGCATTCCCCGGCAGCCTTGGAGGATAACCAAGCTGAGTATCAACCTTCCATGGTGGAGTTCAAAGGTAAGATTTCTAATCATCATGTATCCATTCTAACTGACCCATGAGAAATTTTACGCTATATTAGCCCTAAGATAGTTGAATTATAGAGAGCAGTCTTTTGAATTAATAACATAGTAAGGATTGGGTCAATGTTTTGAACCAAATAATGTGGTTCATCCCCAGGACAAGGTGAGAAACCACACGATCTAAAAGAATAAATAGTAGGGATGCATCAAGGTTCAGGGTAAGCCATTCAAAGCTAGCCGTTGGTGAAGTAAACTTATTAAGTTAGAAAATAACTGTTATATGTTAATTAAATATTTAATCTTGAAATTGTAACTAATTTATCCAATTAAATAATAATATAATCTCAGAATAATTAATTAATATAATATTATAAGTTAGGGTTGATTTATTGAAGGTAAGTTAGGTAGAAGACTAGCTGTTATCTTTAATGGATTTAATAATAAAAATAATAATTAATATATTTATCAATAACGATATTTTCTAATAAAAACTAGCTATTATAATCCATTAGTTAATAGTATAATTAAAAATAATCCATATAATAATCATAAGTTGAGATTGGTTATTAGGTACAAAATTAGTTTATAATGGTATTAAAACTAATTTATTTAACAAGTCAAACATGGAACACTAGTTATGTCACTTAAACTCTGCCAAGTTTAAAACCCCTTGGCTAGTCCAGCTAGCCACTGAGGCCAAGCGTAGGGTCTCTGCTAAGGTAGAAAATTTCCTCTTAGAAATAGTTGGGAGGCCAGTAAGGGTGAAATTAAATATGTTGGCCTTAGGGTCCTATGACTTATTAGAATGGACTGGTTAGAAAAGAATTGGTTAGTTGTTAACTGTAAAGTTAGGTTTATAAACTACCTCTTCGCGGAAGGAGCTAGCCAAGAAATTTAGGGAATTCGAAAAACTTTTAAATTACGTCCTATTACTACCAACTATTTAAGTAAATGTATTTGAAACGACTGTCAGGTGTATGTTGTACAATTTCGTTATACAAATTCCAAGGAAAAAACAACCACGTTGAGGGACATACCTGTTATTCAAGAATTTCCAGGCATTTTTCCTGAGGAGATAACACGGTTATCGCCAAGGAGGGATATTGACTTCGCCATTGAAATGGTACCAATCGCTACCTCGGTGTCGAAAGCTCCTTATCATATGAGTATATCTAAGTTAAATGAACTCAAGATGGAATTGCAGGAACTGTTGGATAAAGGGTACATTCGCCCAAGTGTGTCACCCTCGGGGGCGTGTGTGTTATTTGCAAGGTAAAAGGGAGACACTGTATGTCTATGTATTTATTATCGACAACTTAATAAGTTGACTATAAAAAATAAGTACCCACTTCCAAGGACAGATGATTTGTTTGACTAAGTGAAAGGAGCCACTATTTTCTCCAAGGTAGACCGACAGTCAAGTTATGATCAGATTAGAGTAAAATGTAATTAATATCAAATATTTCATGTGTTTGGCAAGTTTCTATTGATGGTTCATAAGGGGGTTTTCAAAAATTGCATACCCTATCACTTCTCTACAAAAAAAGAATGGATTTTCAGTGGACAGTGGAATGCCAGTACAGTTTTGAACTAGTGAAATAGTTACTAACCACAGCCTCTGTACTGGGAATAGTGGATCTAGAGAAGGAATTCAATATATGCACATATTATTGTGAAGAAGGGGTAGGGGCATGTTAATGCAGGAAGGGAGAGTGATAGCCTATGAATCTCGGAAACGTAAGGATCACAAGTAAAGATATTTAGCTGACGAATTAGAACTGACAATCGTTGTCGACACCTTGATAATGTGGTGACATTACCTATTGGGAAAGAAATTCATTCTAATCATAGATCACAGTAGTTTGACTAGTTTCTTCAAGTAGTCAAACATAAACGCATTGTAGGCAAGATGGGAAACCTTCCTAAGAGAATTTGATTTTGATGTTAAGCACTTGAAGGGGAAGGAGGATCGAGTGGTGGATGCCATAAGTAGAAAATTGCATCACATCTATGAGATCTCATTTAGTAAGGTTGAAAGTAAGATTTTAAGTCAAATTAAAGAAGTTTCCATGAAAGATCACGAATATGAATTTCTTTGGCACCAAGCTAAAAAAATAATAGATTTAGGAAAACAGGGTGGCTATGGTATAAATGTTGATCAAATGTTGACCTTTAGAGGAGGAATGTTTGTGCGAAATCAGAAAGCTATCAAATAATACATATTGGATGAATTTCATAGAAGTGCGTATATGTCACATTTAGGCTATCAAAATTTGTTTTCAGCAATAAAAAAAATTTCTTTTTATCATGGGATGTGGAAGGATATTGTAAACTATGTGGCTAAATATTTGGAGTGTCAGCAAGTTAAAGTGTAACACCAACGCTCGATTGGTCTACTACACCCACTTCCTATTCCTGAATAGAAATGGGACACAATTGCATTGGATTTCACAATGAGACTCCCTATATCAAGCAGGTAAAATAATTCCATTATGGTGGTGCTAGAAAAACTAAGAAAAACAACTCATTTTATTCCTATTAAGTCTACTTATAAAAATGTGGAAATTTTTGACATATTCATGAAAGATATTTTTAGATTGCATGGGCTACCTAAAGTGGTAATATCTAATGGAGATTTTAAGTTCACCTCTACTTTCTGGAGAGCTTTGTTTGTAGGTTTAGGGACTCAAATTTAGTTCAGTACTGCCTATCATCCACAAATGGATGGACAGACTAAACACGTGAATGCAGTATTCGAAGACATGCTATGAATGTATGCGATACAACAACCTACTAAATGGGAAGAATACCTCCACTTAGTATAATTTTCCTATATCAACAACTACCATGGATCCCTCAAAATGAGTCCCTTCTAAGTATTGTATGGGAAGAAGTGTCGAACTCTGACAAATTGGAGTAGTCTTGAAGATAAATTAATTTTAGGACCTAACATGCTGATTGAAATGGAATAGATAGTAAAGAAGGCATGCAAGAATTTAAAAGTTGCCCAAGATAGGCAAAAATCTTACTCTGATAAAAAGAGAACCTATAGGGAGTTTGTAGTGGGGGACCATGTATACATAAGAATAAAGCATAGGAAAAGTTCTTTAAAATGGGGGATGTATAATGTTATCTCCTCGTTACTGTGGACCTTTTCATATTTTCAAAAGGGTTGGGCCTGTAGTTTACGAGCTTGCTTTTATAGGCAACCTACGAATTCATAATTAGTTTCATGTATCATTACTTAAAATATATATATATGACCCCAGTCATGTAATTAATTGGCAGGACCTGCAGGTAAAGATATAAATAACAATAGTTATTCTTTGCTTTTCCTCTCTTTCATCTTATTATTATTTTTACTCCTCCAGCCATTGTAGTTAAATTATTAGTACTAAATTTATGATGAATGCAGGTAGAACCGGAAGGAGAATTCCTAGTCGAACCCCTGCATATTTTTTAATGAAGAGAAATAATGCCCCGGAGATGAGCTATCATCCACATTAAAGTGCAATGGAAGAACTTTAGCCCAGATGAAGCTACTTGGGAAGATGAAGGCTTTATGCAACAAGCTTATCTTTCTTTGTTTTAGTACTTGGAGAACACAAAGGATGATGTTTCACATAAGGGGTGGGGGAGATGAAAAACTCCCATTTACCTTAGTTTTATTTGTGTATTTTACAAATATGTTTAATTGTTAAGAAGTTACCTCTTATGGAGGTTGACAGGTTGTTTTGTTAGTTAAGAAACCTAGTTGAGTTAGGAAATACTTTTTATTCTTATTTAAAAGAAATGTTTAGGATTTACCAGAATATATGTATCTGTGGAAAGGAAAACTGATGGAGGACCACAAGAGTTCCTAACTCCCAAGACAGTTGGAGGAAACAGTTACTCCTTATTCCAAGGGATTTTCTTTAAAGAAAGGAATCCGGGGAAAAGGAGGGGGTTGGTGGTTTTTGAAGAAAACAAGAGTGGAGAAATGGGTTGAGGTTGTGTGTTGCCTAAGAGCTCAGTTCCTAATATGGTAAAGATCATTGGAAGGCTCGAACTTTGTGAAAAATAGTTAGACTTGGTCAAGGAAGAATCTAATTGCCTACATAAGCTTTAGAGAAAATATCTTAATTGTAACAACTATTTTGGAGTTGGGAGAGCTTTGGGGGAGAACGGGGATCAAACCATTCTCCTTGGCATGGAGGTGTGGTCATAGTTGACGAGTTTTCCTCGTTAAAATGCATATAATTATTCTAAATATATATTTACATTCGTTTGGTTGATAATTTTTTATAGTAACTCAAGCAAGGAGGAAAAAACATTTTTATAGAATGCATTGAAATAAATTTTTTAAGATTTAATAGGTAATTTAGTTCTTGATTTACCAGTTTATAGTGGTGGAGATACTTGACTAAGAATAGAGTATGCGGAGGTTTACTTATAAACAATATGGAACCTTTCTTCCTACTACTCATACAATATTGATCTTTATTTATGTAAACAAATGAATATGTAATAACATTTCTCTGCCGTAATGATTATATTAAGGAAATTGAATTTACCTCCTCAAATCGTGACTAGTAATATAGATAAGTAATCTAAACTTATGAGATACTTTCTAGTAATCGATAGAGTTGTAAAACTATCTAGATGAGACTAATGAATTTCATAAAAGCACATTTTATATACTAATCAAGCAATGCATTACTCATTTCAAAATAGATTTTATATGGGTAGTACAGTATGAGTAAAAGAGTGAATTGAATCAAAGGAAAATATAAAAAATAATTGGATTAACCGTAGTGTTCCAAGTAAGGTTATGAGAAACGTAAAATAAATTCACGATACGTATTGTCTACAATAGATAGTGTTACTGTGGGGAAGCTATGAAAATGCACCTTCATGCTAAATGTTTTGAATTAAACAATAATACAGCAAACCTGAAGAAAATCTGCAGATAGAGACCACATTAACAATATGGGTATAAATGAAATGGAAAGCCTAAAAATTAGGGACAAAATAGCCAGTGAACCAGTTCTGTTATCGACGGGGGTATGCCCGCTGAACGAGCAGCGAATGTGAAAACAAGGAAGTTGTACCGAAATCATTTATTCAAATCTCATATAAAAAGAAACCCCATGACTTTAAATGGGAACCATATTCAGAATATAAATATCTAATTGACAAAGAGTCATAGCACATGACACTAACACAAAGTAGTTCTCAATTTGGGGAATTGTAGATTCTAGAGAAAGACAATTAATTCCTTCTACATAAAGCCATTAAGGGTTCGCATATCAAGCTCACAGTAATTCAAAAATAGGAGAAACACTATCAAATCGCTTGAATCTGTTAATCCACTATCAAGCTTAAATGTTAAATAAAATAACAACTCTGTCTTTGAGCAGTTAGGAACCAGAAAGCGACAGGGAGTCAAGAAAAACAAAATTTAGAGTATGCAATGTCAAGATAGATTTACATTAAACTCCGAATTTTTACCAAATTACTAATTAAGAGAAATATCAATATTTTTTGCAAATATCTTTATGGATAGAGTTGTATCCAAACAGATTGGAATAAACCCTTAAGGGTTTTAGGAAAACAAAATTATCAAGCCCTCATAGTAACTAAAGGAGCTTGTCCAACCTGTATAGTGGGGTAGGAACACTGGGTGTTATCCTGGAAGTTGTTTTCTGGAGAGCCTCATGGGAAGCCTACTTCCCCCCTGCATAAGAACCACAGACTTAGTTAGATTTATGAGAAAACAAAGTAAATAACAATGAGAGATACAAACGTGATATATTCATTTATACCTAAGCCAGCTGCCTTGGAAGGAGGGTCCTCTTTCTGGGTCGAATCACTCCAGGAGAGGAACTTGCAATAGGAGCAATGACCAGATCCTGTAAACCACAAAAATGGCGAAGGTGGAGAGTTGGCTCGAGTGCGAGCTGCCTCTCAGCCATAGGAATAGAGGAGGTGGTGGCCATTACAATCTGCAATAGTGAGACCAAACTATCAAGGAAAAAATGAAGCTGCACTACAAAGGAATCACCTTATACTCACAACTATTATGATCTTCGATAGCAAGAGTAACGCAAATTTAGCTAAGAATGGGCTTGGCAATGGTCTCGTAAGAGGTGCAACCGAGGGATTGGCAGAGCTAGCCTCTTTTCAGAGGCATGGAACCAAATGACTGGAAACTCTGACTATTGGGTGGGTAGATACCCTTATCTAATACAAACTAATATAAACTATTGAATACCTCTGCCTCAGTTCCACGGTAACAATGATCACACGTGGATTGCAAAAATCGTGCACATCTGGAGGATGATACCTCGGGATCGAGAACCATCCAAAAACATAGTAAGCATTAGATCCAATAGTTATTGAAGTATTAATCAACACATTTAATATGCACTCTATCGAACAATAACCAGAACTCGAGAAATGACCTGTGTAAATAATTCATTAATGTTGTATAAGGCACGAATGTAAGGCCGGATACATATCTACCTATACAAAGTAATGTATCAACTTAAAATAATTTTTTTTTTACTATTTGGGTTGCAAGCCGATGTGTTACATCAACTTTTTGAGACATACTTTTAGCGATAATCACATTAAATTCATTTTTGACCTGTTTTGAACCAGCAAGTGTGGTTTATGTAATGTCATCTAGTCTATAAATTAAACTGTCTATTTCAATGTTTAAAAAAAACAAAAGTTTCAAAATATATTTAAAATAATCATACAAGTCTCTAAAAGTATTTACAACATATAGATAATAAAAAGTAATGTAAATTTCTAAAACATATTATAATTGTTAATGAATTTGTACAATATTTATATGAAAACCAGAGTAGTAAATGTAGTTTTTTTTTTAAATGTTTTAACTTAAAAAAAATAACAAACTGGATATAATAGATTTATTATTTTTATTACTATTTCCTTTAAATTAATCGTTATGTTTTATTATTATTGTCATTATTACAATATCAATAAATTTGTAATTGACCAATTTTGTAAAAGGATATTCAATAGATTTAATTGACTTAACATTTTGGGCTTATATATATACGCCATACTAGAATTAGAAATATCTTATCCTGTATTCAATTATGAATATAATTTTTTTTTGGTGAAATCACTTTGATGTCTATGAAATAAATAATTTTATATGACTTTAAAAAAGCGAAATTATTAATAATGAAAATTATTTTATGATTTTTTTTTTCTAATGGGAAAAGCATATATAATTCTTATA
>APFE030333752.1:10521-21563 GCA_000404065.3 Pinus taeda
AACTCATCATTAGTCTATTTGCAGTTAGACTAATTACAACTAGTTTAACCAAGTCAAACTGAACACAACGCCATCAACTCCACAATCAACTCCACCAAACTCAACTAATTGAGTTCTAACTAAACTCATGCATGCAACAACTCAAATGACCCACAAAGAAAACGTATTTCCTTCCGACAGCTGCATGTGCCACATCTGTAGCTCAAACTAAAGTGCTCCAAGAGAATAAGATAAAGTTTATAGTCTAAATATTATTATAAGCTAATAATGTTTGACTGCTCTATAATTAGACTTGACAGTGTCACCACTGTTGTCTAAAAATAGAAGTCCATCTATTTTTTCCAACTGGACCAATCATCCATAAACAACATCCTGCAACTCATATACATGATCCATATGTCTAAAAATAGACATAGTCTAAAAATAGACTTTGCGCCATAATTTGCCTGCGGGCCCACTTAGTGAAGGCGACTCTTTTCACTAAGCTGCATCATCTTGTTGCAATCTCAATAGAAATTGGACCTAGCTCATGCAAAATGTGCATTTGTCCAAGTTGGCACAAAATTTGTGCTAACAAAGGGTTTGAAGGACCTACCAAATGTGTTGCAAGTGTTCTTCCTAGCTCTTGTTGAAGATGAGGATGTCATCCAAATAAACAACCAATAATGATTTGGTGAAGGGATGTGAGATGTCATCCATTAGCCTCATAAAAGTAGCCGGGGAATTTTTCAATCCGAAGGGCATAACCAACCATTCAAAAAGGCTTTCCTTGGATTTGAAGGTGGTCTTTCATACATCTGTGGGCTCTAGTGGAACCTGGTGATAACTAGAGTTCAGATCGATCTTGCTAAAATACTTGGCCCCCTTGAGTTGGTCCAAGACGTCATCGATCTGTGGGATTGGATACTTGTTCCTGATAGTGATTTTGTTTAGTGCCCGATAGTCAATGCAGAGCCTCCAAATTCCATCTTTCTTCTGTACAAATATAATCAGGCTCCCACAAGGTGAGGAACTTGGTCGGATGTGCCCTTTTTGCGAAAAACTCCTCGATTTGCCGCTTGATCTCTTCATTTTATAGAATGGAGTGATGACATATCAGCTTGTTGGGTAGAGGTGATTTAAGAGTTAGATCAATCAAATTTTTGACCTAATAGTGAAAGGGTACCCCTGTGGGTGAGGATAGGATGTCCCTTTATTCTTCCACGACCGTATCCACCTGCTTCTGCTGCGTGGAGGAGCCCTTCCTGGGGGGCTGTGGATGTGGTTATGATATTCCCCTTACTTTGAGAGTGAATTAGAAAGAAAACAAATTTCCTAGTCTGTAAGATGATCTTACTATATTTCTTAGTAGAGATCAAAGAGATGGAAGTAGGCGGGGCTACCTCCAATATCCTGTGTAACTTATTACCTAAAGAAATAATAACAGAGCAAGGTATAAACTCATATACAAAATCAGACTTCCACAAGTATGGTTGTCCTAATAATACATCACAAACTGAAATGTCACACATTACCCTTCAGAACAAAACCCTTCACCCACATCTGTGAGTGGAAGAGGTGTTCTGCCTCCTCTCGATCTTTAGGCTCAATATTCTATATCTTGGTGGTGGCCATGGTGGCACTGGGCTCCACATTAATGATTTGCTTCCCTTTTTCATTTCCCTAGTAGGGTTTTGACTCAGATTCAGAACACGCATTTGATTCAAAAGCCTTTAGCTCGACCACCAGTGACTGCTTGGCATAACACTCACTTGTGTTGTGAGTGGAGCTATTATGGAACTCGCACCACTTTCTTGTGTCCTTCTTTGTCTTCATGGTGTTTTTATTTCTTACGGCTTCAACAGGTTATCCTAGGTCACCCCGCCTTGGCTTTGTCCTTTACTTTGCAGTTTGGGGGCGTCTTTCCCTTTCTTCTGATTCACAGATCCAAAGTCTTGCTTTTTCTATTTAAACTTCTGCTCAATCTTGACATTGTATCGGTATGTCATGCCCAACGAGGAGATTTATAGGAACTCCATCTCCTCTTTGATGTACTTGTGTCTATAGTCATGGTACTTAATTACCAAATTCCACTCAGAATACTTGATACCCAACTTTGTGTGAATGGTATGAAAAACATTGGTAAAATTTGGCACGTCTTGGTCCCTTCCCTACCACAACGTTGTCTACTTTATGTATTTATCCTCATAGCTACCGATCAAGACATTGTATCTATTAATTTGAAATCATCCTTTACCAAGAATAACAACCATGTCATAATCAACACACAGTCATTATTCATAATACTGCAACTAGCACCCACTCGCACTCAAGTGCATATCAGTTGTATCAACATATATTGTGTTAGTACAACCATCTTAAACAAGGTTATTCCTTCATGAAATTTTATAGACACATGCTCATATCATGCAATCAATCAAACATTCAAACAACCTGTAAACATACCCCTTATTTCCCATGGTCCACACTAAGGTATAAGGGGACAACTACTATAATGAATCGATCTCCAATGTCCAATTATGGAAATGGGATCTCCAAAGCTCTACTAAATTTAACCACACTTTCCAAAACCAGATTTTCATTTCCCATACATTTTTTACCTAAAATCATGCCACATAATCATACCATGTTAGATAAACCAAATATAAACATAATCAAACTCATACCTCAATGTATCTCAAGGGATGCTATCACATCTACACAAGTCAGTCCATATTAGTACGACACAATATCACAAGTATATCGACTCATACCTTACTATCATAACCATAACCATCTACATAGTCCAAACCATATTAGAATGATACATAAAACATCAAGATCTTAAATGCAATGCCATAATCATGATGTGTATGACTACAATGCATATAACAACAAGTTAACTGTCGTGCATGACTAATAGACACACATGCATATGACTGCACTGATTAACTAGCCTCTATCATGCATATAACCACAACAACAATAGAATGGCAGGCATGTATATAACCACAATGCTTATAAAAACCATTAACCATCATACTTGCATGCCAAACATACAAACTCATATGATGATCTAATCTTACCCCACGGTCTAGTGTTGTAACCTCACTCTGATAATTTCATCTCCTGCTCCATCTTAGCCAACATATCAACATCATAACATACTAACAACATCACAATGACAAAAAAATTCATGATGACCACCAAGATTCATGTTTGACCTCCTAAAAATGCATAACCATATACATTTATCCCATCTAATCCAAGTGTTTGAACCTAGAAGCTCTGATACCAATTTGTAACACCCCATTCCCATGTTTACCCAAATTCACAAGCTTGCTAGGGTAAACATGAGACAAATGCTACTATGACCTGACCGGAACTCCTAGCTCTCGTTAAGGAAGTAGGGTCTACAACTAAGACTTACTGACCTTCCTTAGGAACAAAAATTCACTCAGAGGTTGAACAACCACCCCAAGTGACCAATCCACAATCTAGAACCTATTTTATTTTACCTAGACATTTAATCATACCCTTGACATTGCCTTCATGTGGTTGTGAGCCTCTAATGTCACTCACAAGCCTTGCTCCATGCTATTATGACCCCATATCCTGAGGTTTGTGCCTGCAGTCCTGATATCTAAGCCACCTTGTTATCGGGAAATCTAGTGTCTATGCAGAGCTGCTAGTCCCACTAAGATGGGTAGCTATCTTAGAAACAAATAGATTAAATTTACTTTCGCTTTCCTTTACGAGAAGTAGATAGGAGAGGAGCAAAGAATACCAACCTCAATCTTTCGCTCGATTTCTTGCTTGTTCCTCCTCCTCTCTAACATGTTTTTGCCACTCCTTCCTTGACCACTCTGCTTCAAAGAGTACCTGTAAAGTTAAAGCAGCATAATACCTTCAAAGTGCAGATATCTACAATCATAAACAATATAAGACCAGATATATATTGACCACACAAATACATATATCATCAAACATACAAGAATGTGGAGGAAAACTTGAATAACTTTATTGATGTAAAGATTATAAGAGAGGATTACAACCCATTGATCTGACCCAGTGTCATCCTCCCAACATGAAAGCCCTCTTCACCTCATGAAAAGCTTAGATCACCCAACACTATGATATTCCACCAGGAAACCAACAACACTTCCTTAAAAGATACAAGATTCCAGCCTCCAACCTTCGGATCTCTGGGATGAGGGATCCATATATAGATATTTGCAGAGGTGTGAGTTAGCTCTGGGTTTTTTATTAGTGTCATTCCGCTGATAGTTCTTGGTTCCACTTGGAGATTTCATTGATCTCTTACTCATCCCTGGGCGAATTCTAAGAGGCAAGTGTCATATGAGAAGTTTCTAGAAGATTCCTTGATCATCCACTTAGCAAATTGTCTCTACCACTTGTCTATTCTCGCTTATTGCACCCTATAGAAGGACTTTTCAGTATGCATCGCACCTCCTGTGTGTAGTAGGTGCAATGCATCACACCCTGACCATGGAGCAAGTGACATGATCTAGTTTTGACCGATTCTGAGTATTTTTTCATGGAGAACTTCTGGGAGATGATGTAATCAGATGACCTTGTTCTTTTAGGGTATGAAAATACACTTTTAGGGACTTAGAAGCCCTTGGTTTATGGACATATGTGATTCGGGTTGCAGTGCCCAAATATATCTATAACAGTTGCCCCCTAAAGCATGAGGTCGTAAATCTTTTGATGTCGAGTGAAATGCTTTATCATGAGGATCCGAGGTTTTTTGAACTGGAAGGCAACCTGTAATAAGATACAATAAAATACATTATCTTCATAGCATTTTCATGATCTAGCTGAGGCGGGCATTCCCATGCTCAACTTTATAAATTCATTTTCATGTACATAGGACAAACAATTGTCTGTGTGGCAGACTGATGATTCTTGTAGAGCCATCATCCTTGATTTAGATGATTGTGTGCAACAATGATGTACATTTAATGTCTTATTTTCCTGAATATATCACAACTCAGATGGATGAAACTAGATTCGGGGTCTTCAAACTCATCCAATCTTCGCTCGAAGTACAAGTCGATCCATGTGAAAAATGTTCTGGAGTCGAACATGGAAAGACATCGCCTGATTACCAGCTAATGATGTACGCTGTTAACAAGTGCGAGAGGAATCACCAATAATGATGATGACCCTCAAGGTACTACAATACAATTCGTGTGGTGTGAAAAAAGGACTTGGAGTCGAACACCAAGCAAAATCTTTCGGTTGAAGGCCATTGATGTAAACTTGCTGCCGGAAGTGAGAAACTTGCCATTGAGGCATGCAAGCTTCAAAATACTGAAAGGGTTGTTCCTAGGTCAACTTCTTGGATAATGAGCTATCATCAACAAGAAGTGACCCATCGTAGGAGGGCCTTAATGAATCCCACATCTATGACATGGAACAGAGCAAATGATTTTGTGGAGGTGAAAATGATCTGATGATATAGGGTTCAGGGTGGCTGTCATGAAGGAATGAAGCGTGAAGGTATTGCAGCGGATGAGACACAAGATGGGTTGGAGAATTCTCTTATCAACTTCTCTTGAACATATCAACGACACTGAAATGGATTGGTAGCATTAACCCTAAATATGGATGGTACAGTGGACCAATGGTAATATGACCGGTGAATGGAATAACCCAACCTGACTCAATCATGGTGATGGAGTAAAAGTGTCATGTTCAAGAGTGACTCACTACCAATAAAGTTTCTTCAAGTTTTCTTCCCAATTTTCCCCAGTCATTGCTGACTAGTACCTCTTTATATTTATCAAGCTTGAGGAGGATAACATATGCTTGTTCTATAATTTTCCCTTCGGGCAAACCCATCGCTATGTTTTAACGAGCCTAGTGACAATGAAACTCGTTCTTGTCTCATGGACAAGTTTGTCGCTATTTGTTTTAACGAGTTTAACGACAAAGACAAATCGGTCCTTTTTCAATTTTAGAGAGTCTGAAAAGGGACAGAAAGGAAACTCCAGTAACCCTTTTTCGTCATATAATCCCTTAAGTCCAAAAAAGAACAAAATAATACGAAAGGGATGAATTTTCGATAGTTTTAATGAGCCGAACAAGACAAGAACTCGATCTTTTTGTGTAATAATCCCTCAAGTCCAAAAAGATTAAAATCTAGAGGAGGGATAGCACTCTCGGTAGCTTTAATAAGCTGGAGAGGCCAATTGCTCAAGAATCTTTTCATATTTTACGAGTCAGTTTGAAAGAGCTTAAAGGAGACACGTTTTTGACGAACAAGTGATATTTTCGAGTAGCTGCTAGTTCCAGGTAAGGTTTGGAACTTTCCAATCACGACAGTGTCACAAGGATGGCTAACAGAATCACTCTTCGCAGATATTCCTCAAAAGGGTAAACACTCAAATGGAGGCATATGATCAGGTAAGCAGAGTGGAGGTGATGGCAAGAACACGACCAGGGCTCAAAAGCTGATGATAATGCATTCACAATGGTTATTTATCGGAGGTTGGTTCATTTTTTAGTGAGCTTAAACTCTGGGGGAACATTTTCTCATTGCTTAGGTTTAATTTTTAATGAGCTTGAACTTCACATAAAAACGGCCCGTAGCGGGTTTATTTTTTAATGAGCTTGAACCCTACGGTAACACTGCTCGTGGCCTATTGTATTTTTTACTGAGCTTGAACCATGCGACAACATATGCTCAGATTCAGTTTCATGTTTACAAAATCTTGAAATGAAAAAATATGCTTGTTATAAGTTCGCATGCCCCCAAAATAATAATGCAAATCGAGGTGCATGCCCCCCAAGCTTCATTGCATTCAACAAGGTGGTTGGAATGAAGGTTTACCTTCAATATCTTTGAAAGACTCAATTTGGAAAGGGAATTGTTTCATTTTTTCATGAGGTTGACACAGTAAAAGAACTATCCTCATAATCCACCTATTTACATTATTTGATAGAAAATCAAAAACTGAAGGATGATTAAGGTTGCTGGAATAATCTTCATTGTAATTTGGAAGATGGGAATGATGGTGGTAATCTTCTCATGGTGCCTCTCCTATCATCATTGACTGAATTATTCCTTCGTCTGTAGAATGTATATGCAACCAAGGATCTGAAGAGATACCATATTCCTTAGACCTATCTATCCAAACACTCGATGAGCGTTGATCTGGGTTTTCCCCCCATACCAAGAAAATTGATTGCTACAATATTTCTAAAATGACAATGATCCATGCTGTTAAAATGTTCAGGAATCTTCTGAATCTAAAAGATATCATATTGCAGGTTCCCACCGTGGAAACTTCTGCCATATTGTTTGGAGGCGGTAGGGTAAAAGTACCCATCAAAGTAGGGTCTTTTAGTAGGCCTACTCCAATATTTTGAAGTGACTGAGAGATTCTGTGGATCATCGGAATTCTTCCCATAACTTGTGAACTATTGGGGAGAAAGGTTTTTTGGTCGAAAATTGTAATCCCTCCTTGAAAAGCAAATGCAATCTTTCTGAAGTATGTCGACACAACAACAACCATAGCATATATCCAAGGCCTTCCTAGTAGGATGTTGTAATCGAGGTTTCCATTGATAACTTCGACATCAATTTCTACTGTCTTGCCCCCCAGTTCGACTTGCAAGTTACTTAAAATCCCATATGGAGTGTATGTTCGTCCATCAAATACTTTTAACATCGTTGACGATTGGGACAAGGGTGGTGATCCCAAATGTTTCCAGCAACTCATCAACATAATACATGTAGATGCTCCCTCTTCAATAATCGTTCCATGAACAGTTTTGTTGAGGGCTTTCACTTGAATAAGGAAAGCAAGTTGAGCTGGTAACTGAGGGTCATATCCTTTATGATTAAAGGCCACAAGATTGGAATCCACTGGGTCAATCCCACCTATTGCTGGTAATAGAGCCTGCTTCTGGGAGGGGCAATTTTGCAGTACCTCAAGTGTTGACATAGCAAACAATGATTGGGCCAGGTCCTCTACTATATTATAATTCTGTGTTGCTTTGGCATGAGGATTAAATGTCGATTTTTTTACTACTCCCTTTGGCGACTTTATCATTAGCTCAGGAATGATGGGTGGCACAACTTCAGCCGAATTTGTTGTCGAACTACTAGGTTGATCAGTAGCCTTGTTGTTTGACAGCTGTGGATTTCCATAATCTTTATTCCTTGTCGATATCAAATCATCATTTTGTTGTTTCGAAATGGACAACATAAGCACTTGGGATCAGGAAGCATTGTCACTAGCAACCAGATTGGTTCCTGGGTTTGGAAATGGATCAGTCAATACTACTGAGGCTTTTGAACTCTTAAAAAGTTTGTTGACTTCAGCTTTATGTGGAAAATCTCTTGTCCAATGATCCTCTTCGCATATTTGACACCCCACAGGGGGTTTCCTTTGCCCAGAAGGGTTTGCAGAAGGTTTCTCAGGAGATGACTTATCCTGTTTCTTCTTTTTTCCCTTTGTTTTTCTTCTTGCCTCCTGGTTGCTTCGGTTATTTTCATTTGTCAGTCGACACAGTGTTTACCTCTGAGGCAAGAAGTTCTTCATTTGCATTTCGATCAGAAATCTTACAGGATTTATTTGTTGTAGCCTTTGTAGATTTCTTTCTTGTCCTACCTATCATGCAATCACCAACATGAGAGTCCTTGTTTGATTTAGGAGGAGGAGGAACGACAAATTCCTGTCTAGGAGCATCAGGGATTTTGTCATAGAGTGTGCTAGATTGAGTATAGATCAAGTCTAGATCTTGCACACGAGCAATGACTTGCTCTTCAGTGACGACTCCTCCTTTTGCCACATCTTCTATGATAGAAGGTAATAATGAATTAATAAACCATTCAGCTAACAGCTGATCAGGAACATATGTTTTTACCATTCTACGATGACGCCGCCATTCATGAATATGATCATATATATGAGTGGTTGTCGTCTCTTTGAAATTGGTAAGCAGCTTTGTTCCTGTTTCGTACCTTATAGGTAATTGAAAATGGGTTAACAAGGTTGTGCCAAGGGTACTGAAGTTATCAAATGAAGCTCTAGGAAACTCAATGTACCATTTTGCTGCCGAACCAGTTAACGTTCGCTGAAAAAGGCGAAGCCTAATCGAATCATCATTTAGAGTGTTGGACAAACACCACAGATGCAAAGTCATCACATGATTCAACGGGTCTTTACTCGGATTTCCATTAAATTTAGGAATATTTAACGGAATTTTATGAGGAATCATCGGCCACCAAGGGGCATAAGAAATCGAATCGTTTGTTAGCTGATTTAGATCTGGTAACTCTAAAGTCGCCACGAAGGGAAACTGTTGATTCAGGTTCGGCAAAGCATACCCAAGATAGGATGGTATCACCTGAGCAGTGGGTATTTACATACCAGCATAATGCATTTGATGATGATAACTTTGGTAAGGTTTATGAGCATAGCCATTATGAAATGATTGATGTTGACCGTTTTGAATATACGGTTGCCCATTACTCGCAAAGATTTGTTGCTCAGATCCTTGGTAAACTTGTTGGAATTGCGGTTGTTGATATTGCACCAGCCATTGTTGTGAAACCATTTGCTATTGTCCAATACTGGCTATTTGACCAAGATGAGGGGTAATAGTACCCGTTTGAACCTGGGTCGCTCCAGTTAGGGAGCCACTAATTGGTGAGTGCGGCTGTGTCGTGGAGACAGGAGGCTGTTGTATTGCACCCTGAGAAACTTGAGGTTGGCATACAATAGGAAACGCTTGTACTTGCAACATTGTCACAATGGCTGGTGTAGTGGGGATATTCGACACAGGTAGTCTTTGCTGTATTGAGTATACAACTCTTAGTTGTTGAGGCAGTATTGGCACCCAACCGCTGGATGTAATTCCAGCATGACCCAAATTCTGTTGCGAACTCCCATATGGTTGTTCTCCCAGAGGAAACAATGAAAGGGTATACTGCCCCCCATATGGTGGCAATCCAATGCTCAAAGGAACGATTGGCCTTTGGGGACAGGACTGCCCAAATTGATACTATTGCGAAGGATCAATTTGTTGAGACTCAACATAAGAGATTCTAGATATTATTCTGGATAAACAAATGGGAACAGACAATACTGTCGAAACAGTCCCTGGATGGACTCCATCTAGTAGTTGAGAGCTAGTTGGGACAGATGGTATACCGACGAACATTGTTGGAGTAGCAGCAGGGGGTTCTGCTGTTGCTGCATCAGATGACACAGTCCTAGATGTCGATCGTTGTTCAGACATATCTAGTCTATCCAAGAGATTTCCGAGCGTTTCTACAGGAACTTGCAATGAAGGGAGACTAACTTCTGATGAAGAAGGATATAGGGTGATCCTAGCTCCAAAATACACTGGAGCACTGGACGAAGGATCCTCCACAATCTCTTCTGTAGTAATCAAACCAGGTGGGAGAGGTAGACCATCAGGTCCGTAAAATATTTATGGTGCCGAAGAAGGTATAGGTTCTGTAGCGACCAATGTTTGGGGAATAACACCTTCCGAATCAGGTGTAGGTGGAGCCGGTTTAGGACTAGAAGTGTTTACCATTATCCTAGGATCAGTTCTAATGTACTCTTGTGGCCACAGAATTTATTCTATAGAGGCAGGGATTCTAGAAATGGTTGGAGTAACTGAAGTATCTAAGGATGTCAGAACACTTGTTCCAGCCAAACCAGGGGACTTTGATCTGGTTAAATGAGTTCGCTTTGTCCAGAATAGTTTCGTTTCCAGGCTCAAAGATGGTTGACTTGTAAGTCTCCGCGAATGATGGGGTTTCAATTGACTTTCTTCTATGATTGCGGATTACTTGATCAACTGAAAATAAAGGGGAAAAAATGATTATGAAATTAATGAATTTTAGATGCTTTGACACAACTTACTTTTTCAATCTTTAAGAGTTGAGAAAAATCTAAAGATGACTCTAGTCGCCTTCAATTTTTAATGAGCTTGAAGTGACAAGTGCTCAGATGGACCTTTTCCTTTAAGGAGTCTGAAAAGGAATGAAAGAGACTACTCTAGAAATCTAGACA
>APFE030333769.1:0-10157 GCA_000404065.3 Pinus taeda
TTTATAAGCTATGGACAAAATCTGAAGATCATCCAGATAGCCTTTGAAATTTCTTTTGCTCTGCAATTGCAAAAGTAAATAAATGCTGCTTCAATCTATTTCTGATTGAGCTTATATATTGAATCTTAGTTTCAAAATTTTCAATCAGATTCTCTAGTTTAAACATATCTTTGAGAAATCTTAATCACACATCATTATTTCTTGAAGAATTTTTAGAAGTTATATTTATTCTTTCAATTAAAACCAAAAATTCAAAAAAAACACATAGTCTAGGAAACTGGCTTCAGAAAGGATTCGACATACTAGGTCAAACCCCGACCCCAATCCACCACCAATATTTGAAAATCCAAATCTGATTCCCAGGATTCTTAGAAGACAAGGAAGTCAAGAAAGTTTTGAAAGAGGAAGTCAGGAGAGTACAGGAAGTTCTAGACCACTTTCTAGATCTGCATCTTGTCCTGTGAAAATTATATATATTGATGACATTCCTTTTGATGCATGATTTGAAACATCTTTGTTTGTGAACTTTTTTGAAACTGAACTATCTAGATTAGTTCCAGATCCAGTGTTCTTTGAAGATTTGCAATACGGATTTGTGTCACATCATCTTCATAGAGAATTGCATAACTCTATTCAGTCTGAACAAACCTTTGAAGAAAAATCAAACATTTATGTGATTACTCAAGCATCCCTATGTTCAGTCACTTTTTCTAAAAAATTTCAGACACCTGTTATCCCTTCTACTCCTCCATCTCCTCCTGCTAGGCCATCAACTCCTATCACATCACTTTATCTTGCAATGGCTAATTGATACGCCCCTTTACAGTTACGAGCCAACCCTCCAGCTTTATCTCAGGATTACCAGAGTAAAATCACACCTTTTGATGGATCAGGTACTTACACAACTCAACAACACACCAAAAGAATGACTGATTACTTTGAGTTTATGAGATTGACATTGATAATATCCGAATGAGAATTTTCGTTCAGAGTCTTACTGGAGAAGTTAGAACTTGGTTCAGAGATCTTACCCCGAACAGTATTGCTGATTTAGAAGCTTTGTATAGGGCATTTTTGAATAGATGGGAGAAAAAGAAGGATCCTCTTCAGATCCTATCAGAATTTGAGAAATTAAGAAGAAGGCCTAATGAAACCGTGCAATATTACATTATAAGATTCAATGAATCATATAATGCAGTTCCTCGAAACTTAAGACCCCCTCCTGACTCTGTGTTGGTTAAATTTCCAGATGGTTTTGACTCCGATATAGCTTATTCCCTTAGGGAAAGAGCTCCTCAAACACTAGAGGAAATGCAAAGCATAGTGGTGACTGTAGAAGCAAATCTGATAGAAAAACAGGCTAGAGCTAGGGCAGAGAGAAGAATGCCTATGAATGAAGAACCTTCAGCTTTTGAAAAGAAGCTGGATGTAATCATTAAAGGTATGGAAAGATTAGGAGACAGAGTGGAAACCATTGAAAGAATTTCTTCTACTGACAATCAAAATATTACTAGAAACCCGAACTTTAGGAGGAATCTGAATCAAAATAGTGGAAAGAATGTCCCTGATCAAAACATTAGGCCGCCTTTCCAAGAAAACTTTGTTAAAGGTTCAACTTCTGAAGAACCTACAGAAGATGTAGAAATAAACAATCTAACTGATGACGAAAATGAACCAGAAGTCTTCCTATCCCAGGGTGATCAAGAGAATCACATCCTCGAAACATTCCAAACTCATTCCGGTGAGACTTTTGATTTAAAGGAAGGCTATGACACAGCGATCTACGAGGTTCATAAACAATAAAAATTGAGAAGTAGACAGGTTGATGTGCCAGAGAAACAACAGAAAACCACAAAACAAAATGTCAAAGGTAAAAAAAACATTCCCCATGTACAAAACCTTCCCCAAGTACAAATCTTGTCTAGGATAAAACCCAACCCTTCAAATCCAATAATTGAAGATGTCTCTGAAAATCAACCAATCAATAAACAACAATCTACTACTTTTCCTCCTATGGAAAATGCAGAAGACACAGTAGAAGTTAGTCCAGAAACGTCTTCAAAACAAAACTTTATTCATGAAAACGAGAAAAACATTGAAGACCCAAAAAACAAAGAGAACCCAACTATGCAAAACACTAAAACTCAAACGGAAAAACCTTTCAATCTAGAGGCTGAAATAGGCAAACTCAAGATAGTTGTTCCTTTATCAGAATTGGCTAAACATGATGTCTATAGGAGTCAGATTACCAAGTCCCTAAACATTAACATTACTGGATTGGATGATTCGGTAAACATTCTTGATGATCAACCCACACTTCTTTTTGGCCCTGAGGTTAATGGCAAACCAGAAAGTGGAGGAACTCCTCCATTTTATGTAAGCCTGAATGTTCATGATAAGATACTCCATAATGCAATGCTTGATTCTAGAGCATCTCACAATTTGATGCCAAAAACAATAATGGAAAGATTGAATCTAGATATTACCAGACTGTACAAAGATTTTTTTTCATTTGATTCTAGTCAGGTAAAATGTTTAGGTTTGATTAAAGATCTGTGTGTCACTTTGGTACAATACCCTGCTAAGTCTGTTTTAATGGACATAGTAGTTGCTGATATTCCACCTAAATATGGTATGTTATTGTCTAGATCTTGGGGTGCTAAACTTGGAGGATCAATTCAATTAGACATGTCATATGCAACTATTTCAGTATTTGGTCAGCCTAAAAGATATATAGAGAAACCTTGATGAAGTACTTAGTCAATAGCCATGAGAAGCCTGAAAACTTCCCTGTTTACTCTGTACATTCTGATATGGATTCTTTTATTTTATACAATGTTGAGTTAGATCTCCCTACTGAAATAGAAGCTCCATAATTGGAAACCATAAACAAAACCACTGTTAAAATTGAAGAAATCTCTGAAAACAAAGAAACACCAGATGATCAAGAAATACCTGAAGAAACTAAACAACTAACTCTTGTCAAGAAACACTTTAAAACAATTGATGAAGATTATGAACATGAAATTCTATGGCATTTAGAGTTTGATGGCTCAGTAAATAGACTAGGGGCAGGGGCTGGGATTTGGTTACATAATGTTGAGAACAATTATGCAGAGGGTCATGCTTATAGGTTGAATTTCAAATGCACTAACAACATGGACGAGTATGAAGCTCTTTTATTAGGGCTTAAACATGTCAAGAAGTTAGGAGGTATTAGGGTATCAATCATAGGAGATTCTAAACTAATCATCCAACAGATTAAAGGAGAATGTTCAACAAAAGACATGAGACTGAAACAATACCGAGAGATAGTTGTAGAGATTCTCAACACATTTTTACAAGCCCAACTTGCCAAGATTCCCAGGAAACAAAATTTGCATGCTCACAGTTTAGCGATGTTTGCTAGTACATGCAAGTTACCTTTCAACCCTAATCATCAGTTTTCAGCTGAAATTAGCATAGGCCTGCTATACCAGACAATCTTTTGAATTGGCAAGTATTTATAAATAACAATCAAATCAATAATTTTTTGACACTTCAAAATGAGTTTTCTAACTGTAAGATAGATGAGGATATAACTATTAATGAATATGATCAAGGGAAAGAACAAAAAATAGAAATTTCAAGAGAAAATGCAATTCATCTGCTACATCTGACCACATTCACTAAAAAGGACATACAAAATTTGAAACACATGGAATCTGATGAAATCATAGAAGACGAAACAGAAATCATCAATTTAAAAGATAACAATTTGCCCAAAGGATTAACTCCTTTGGAAGATCTGTTTGACTCAAATGATATTCCATTTAGACCTAAAATGGAACCTCTCAAGGCTGATATGGAAGAATGCAACTTAGGAACCCCAGAAATTCCCAAAATGGTCAAGTTGTCCAAGTCTCTTCCAAAAGATCAGAAGGTTAAATATGTTGAACTATTAAAAGAATTCCAAGATGTTTTTGCCTGGAGTTAAAGACCTCAAATCTTATGATACATCTATCATTCAACACACTATACCTTTGAAACATGACCAGAAACCTTTTAAACAAAATCTTAGGAGAATAAATCCTGTTTTATTACCCTCAATTGAAAAGGAAATCAAAAGGATGTTTGAAGCAGGGATTATAGCTCCTATCAGATTTTCAGAATGGATTTCTAACCTGGTACCAACAAGGAAAAAGACAGGAGAAATTAGACTGTGTGTCGACTTAAGAAATTTGAATAAAGTTTCTTTAAAAGACAACTATCCTCTGCCGAAAATGGACCACATTCTGCAAAGGGTAGTAGGATCTTCGAGAATATCACTACTGGATGGATTTTCAGGGTACAACCAGATTCTGGTTCATCCTGATGATCAGGATAAAACAACATTCACTACACCATGGGGTACGTTTAAATATGTCAAAATGCCATTTGGGCTCAAGAATGCAGGAGCTACATTTCAAAGAGCAATGGATATTGCTTTTTCTAAAGAGATACATGATTTTCTGGTTATTTACCTAGATGATTTAACTATTTTTTCTAAAATAGATCAAGAACATTTAGATCACCTAAGGCAAGTATTTATAAAGTGCAGAAAATATGGAATTTCTTTGAATCCTAAGAAGTCATTGTTTGGTTTAGAAGAGGGAAAGATTTTAGGGAACATTATTTCTAAATATGGTATTAGGATTGATCCATAAAGAATACAAGAAATTTTGCAAATACCCCACCCCAGAAACATAAAAGAATTGCGAGCATTCATAGGAAAAATTAATTTCTTGAGAAGATTTATTTCTAGTCTAGCAGAGCTACTTAGATTATTAACTAACATGTTGAAAAAATATTCGAGCATTAACTGGACTGTAGAAGCCAAATAATCATTTGAGGAAATTAAAATGGCTTTAACAAGGACACCAGTTCTGACTAGTCCTAAATTTGATAGAGACTTTATTATTTTTTCATTTTCTTCTGAACATACTGTTGCAGCTGTTTTACTTCAAAAAGATGACCAAGGGTGTGAAAAGCCAATAGCATTTTTTAGTAAAGCACTGAGGGATGCATCTCTAAAATACAATATTATGGAAAAACAAGCTTTTGCATTGGTAAAAGCAATCAAAGATTTCAGAGTTTACATATTATATTCTCATGTGGTAGCTTATGTGTCTAATGCAGTAGTTAAAGATATCTTGACTCAAGATGGCATAAAAGGTAAACGAGGTAAGTGGATAGCTACCATTTTGGAATATGATATTGAGATTAAACCAACGAAACTCATAAAAGGTCAAGGTTTGGCACAACTTATGACAGAAACCAATTGCCAAGCTTTAGACCTCAATGAACTGGATAACGAGCAGGAGATGGTGACTCCTCAGATCAGTCAAGCTTTCTTAGATTCACCCTGTTATACTGATATAATTCATGTTTTATTAAACCTGCAAGCTCCTCCAGGGTTGTCCAGAACCAAAAGAAGATTTTTAAAAATTACATCTTTGAAATATTGTATTTTAGATAGCACTCTATTTTGGAAAAATCATGAAGGAATCTTGTTGAATTGTCTCTTAAAAGATGAAGCTCATAAAGTGCTTAATGAATTTCATGCAGGGGATTGCGGAGGACATATATACTGGAAATCTACTGCAGACAAGATCTTAAGGGTTGGCTTTTACTGGCCAACTTTATTTTCTGATGTTAAGAAATTTGTAACAACTTGTCATAAATGTCAGATATTTGAGGGTAAAAGAAAGTTGTTACCTCTGCCTTTAAAACCAATTTCCACAGAAAGACCTTTTCAACAATGGGGGTTAGATTTTATTGGAGAAATTCATCCCCCCTCTTCAGGGCAACATAAATGGATTTTAACTGCCACAGACTACTTCACTAAATGGATTGAAGCCATCCCATGTAGACAGTCTAATGATTCTATGATCATAGGGTTTTTAGAAACCAACATCCTTTCAAGATTTGGCTGTCCAGAAAAAATTATAACAGACAATGCTGCTGCATTTAAATCAAAGAAATGATCAGTTTCTGTAATAAATATCATATTACTCTAGGCCATTCAACAGCCTATTACCCCCAGGGTAATGGACTAGCAGAATCTTCTAATAAAAGCCTTATCAATATCATCAAAAAGTTATTGGAAGAAAACAAAAAGAATTGGCACAAGAAATTGACCAATGCATTGTCGGCAGACAGACTTACAACTAAGAAATCAATTGGGACTAGTCCATATGAGTTAGTTTATGGTCTTGAAGCAAGATTACCATCATCTTTAGGAACCCCTGTTATGAAATTACTTCAGGAGGCTCAAGCGGAGCCAAATGACATTCAAAGAAGAATTAATCAAACAATCCATCTGCAACAAACCAGGGAAGAGGTATACCAAAGATCCAAAGTCTTGCAGGAAAAGCTAAAAAAAATGTTTGATAAAAGAACTAAAGCAAAAGATTTTCAACTAGGTGATAAAGTCCTAAGATGGGATTCTAGAAGAGAAGAAAAAGGGAAACATGGAAAGTTTGATTTCTTGTGGAAAGGGCCTTATATCATTCATGCCTTGCAGGGAAACAACACTTACTTTTTGAAGGAGTTGGATAATTCAGAAGCTGAAGAAGGACCAGTCAATGGTCGAATGCTTAAGAATTATTTTGATCCCATTTACTAGAATGTTTTAATGTTTCTAACTTGTACATAATATATCATTTTTCTAATGCAGTTTTGGATTGGATGGTGACTTCTTAGAATTGAAGCCCGAAGTGAAAACCCTAAGTTCCAAAAGTTTCACTATCATATGTAAAATAAAGCTAACAGAAGAACGAAGATTTCATACTTCCAGTTTGAAGACATTTTCAGGCATCTGACCTGCTGTTCTTGACTTTCCACAAGGAAAAGCCATCCCCAAGTGGAGCCAGTGTTAGCCTCCTATAACAATAGGTTAATCTTTCATGATTGTTGATCAACAGGGAATATCTTCAAAGGCGATCCCTACTAGCCCAAAAGGGGTCTAGCAACAATCAATCAATGCTACTCTGCAAGTTCCTAGTTGCAATTAACAAGTGGGTAATGGACACCTAAAAGAAAAATCAAAGGGTAAGAAAAATAAAGTGGTCAAAAAGAAATGAAAGAAATGAACCCCAAGCAAAAATAGACCAAGGAGAGTGTGCAAATTCAAATGCCACTACTACTTCATTTTTGTAATAAAACAATTGTGTGCAGCTTGTCCAACCTTTGCCACAATTCATGAATAAGTCAAACTGTTTAAACTTGGCTTACTCATATTTCAATTTCATGTTATAGATTAGAGAATAAATATATGACCAAACAGTTTAATCTTGGCAGATAAGTAGATAGTTAGAGTTAATAAAAGGTGCTCAACAGTTTAATATGAGCCCTTGGATGTAATAAGGGTAGAATTAGATAGATTTTCTTTGTAAAAAGAAAAAATGTTGATGAGGGTTTGCAAGTCTAAATGCACCCTAATAAAGAAGAGAAAATGGTAGTATTAAGTAGACAGGGTAAGTAGATGGTGCTGCAAAGTGTTATCTGATGAATGATGCTGCTACATGTTTTTGATCCTTTACTTTCATCACAAGTACTAAAGCAGGAAATACACTAGAAAATCACCACAAGCAGAGTCAAACTCATTAACCTCCCTCATCACATTCCCCTCAAAAGTTTCACTAATTTCCCGCAAAGTACCAAGGTATTTGGAGATCAAAGGGGCTCAAGGCATTTCCTTGACCTCTGGAGGGACCAGACCCTCGGCCTAATGACCAAAAGGACCTAAGTACTTAAGATAATCCATCATTATAATCTTCCATCTTTAACTTTGTCCTAAGTAAAATCCTATTTTACTTAAGAAACTCATACAAAATCCCATAAAAATCCCTCAAAATAACTTGCTATTCTAAGTTTAAGTGTTCAAGATAAAATATTGCAATTTACTTCAGAAGTTATCACTTTCTTAGATGTGCAAAAATATTTTGAGTTTCATTGTCCTTTGCCATATTTACATTTAACTCTATTATACTAAATCCCTTATAAAATACCTTTATCCTAAGTATATAACTCCCTTTATAATATCCTAAAACCCCTTATTATAAAGTTTAACCAAAGTATTTATATCCTCGCACTTTTAAAATAATAACCCACTATACGCCCCTTTGGTTAAAATTTTCATTATATTATATCCGCCCTATGGTAATTAA
Organism: Pinus taeda; assembly: GCA_000404065.3. Lineage (NCBI taxonomy): Eukaryota > Viridiplantae > Streptophyta > Pinopsida > Pinales > Pinaceae > Pinus > Pinus taeda. The sequence continues at coordinate 8,190 of APFE030333769.1, forward strand.
AAATATTGGTTTGTTACCTATAATAAAAATATAATAAAAACTTAAACATGCCATATGTATGTTTAAATACAAAAATATGAATAAAACTTCCAAAAAGTTTTGTGCCACCGTGGTTTGTCCACCTGGCAATCCCCGCCCCGACTGCAAGTAAAACTCAGTGTTCTTTGTTTTTCACTGAAATAGTGATTAAAAATCATCACTGAGTCCTTCCGAGAGGTTTTAAAACTGTGTAATTGCTCCCTGAACCAACAAATTGTTCCAATTTCCTTCATTTCTTAGAAATCTCGCCCGGCCTGTGAGTAAAACCAAAAACCTCCATTTTGAATCCACAAGAACCAAAATAGAGGTGTCGGCAGCTCTGAATATTACTCCACTGAATGCTCCTCACCGTGAATTGGAATATTTACCTTTGATAGATGAAGATTTCCAAATTAAAGACCTGCATTTTGATGAGAGTCCCCTATTGAGCTATTGTCGTTCCAGAGATGAATACTCAAAGGGGCACGATCTTATAGGGTTGTGGGAATCCAATCTCCCAAGATATCTCATTCCTTTAGTCATTTATTTCCCAGAAATCATCCATTACTGCCATTCTAACTATGATCTGACTCAAAGAGCTGTAATATCCCCTGACCAGAGTGTTCTTTTCCTCATTACTCCCCAAGCTATTAATAGAAATGCTCCATTTGAACCTGTCAACCTCACTCCTGTCCATTAGGATTGCCTTAAAAATCTATCCGTTGTCCCTTGAAGAGGTAATTCAGAAGATCACATCCTTGGATAAAAAGTCTTAATACTAGTCATAAAGATTTGTTTACTCCAAGATTGTTATCAAATCTATTCAAACAGAGGTTAGAAAGCATAACAGCTAAAGAGTATCAATGGTTAAAGAGTATCAGTGGTTAAAGTGTATCAGGTAAATGTCAGTGAAAGTTAAAATGAAGTTATAGAGCAGTCAAAGGTAAACAGTAAAAGTGAATACAGAAGGCAGTAAAATGGTAAAAAGAGATGATAATCCTTTCACCAATATTGAGGTTTGTCTAAAGTGAAAGTAAAACAATCAAAAGAGCAAGAAAGTAAAAAGATGAAAAAACATAACAAGAAGGAACATTTTTGCAGAAATTGCATATTTTAGTCATAGTTTTACAGAAACTATTGTGATCAATCCAAAATGAATTTTACAAAAATGAAGGAGGTTTATGTTCATAAGAGGGCCTTCTACAAAAACCTCTCTCACTTTTCTAACAGCCATTATGGTTTTGGAAATATTAAACAATGTTGGAAAGCACTTTTTGCAGAAAATTTCAGTTTAAGTCATCATTTTGCAGAGAGTATTTTGGCCAATCCAAAATACTTCATACAAAAATGAAGGAGGTTTGTGTTCCTAATATACCCATATATAAAAAAGTATCTCATTTTTTTCACAATGATTTTATAATGAGAGATACATGCGCATCGTTACAGGCCATTTTTTGAGACTCTGTAAAACTCTATTTTACACATATTTTTTACAGATACTATTATGCATAGCTGGAGAGGAATTTTGGGAAAATGAAAGAGTTTTATCTCACCAACATATTCATATACAATAACCTCTTTCACTTTTTACATATCTATTAAGGATTGAGAAATACAAAAATATCATTGTACCCCAAGTTTGCAGAGTTGTTGGAGTAGATTGCACAAAGAAAGGAAACAGTTAGTGACTTGGATGCCTCATCATCAACTAAGGGTTGGATCAAATTCGAATTATTCTCTTTGTCATCACCTATCCATACAAAATAGTGCCAAATAGATGGATTATTTTGAGTGTCCTTTAATTAAGGTCTATTTATGTAAATAGTTGGAGAGATTTGTGAACCAATTTTGATATTTGTTTCAAGATATTTTTGTTTAGAATTGGTATAAATACTCCACTCTTGGAAGCATTGAGGGGGATTCCATTACTTGGCTGTAACATTGAAACTT
>APFE030333771.1:0-17872 GCA_000404065.3 Pinus taeda
ACCTTGAGGGTCATTATCATTATCGGTGATTCCTCTCGCGTCTATTAACAACTCACATTATTGGTTGGTAATCAGACGATGTCTTTCCATGTTCGACTTCAGAACATCTCTTCACATGGATTGACTTGTACATTGGGTGAAGATTGAACGAGTTTGAAGACCCCAGATCTAGTTTCATCCATCTGGGTTGTGATATATTCAGGGATATAAAAATATCAAATGTACAAAGGTGATGCACAGATGGTCATCTGAACCACAGATGATGACTCTACATCTGAAGAATCACCAATCTGCATCTACAAATGACTATCTCATCTATGTACATGAAATGAATTTATAAATCTGAGCATGGAAATGCCTGCCTTAGCTAGATCATGAAAATTATATTATGATGATGTATTGTATTGTAACTTATGTAGGTCACCTTCTAGTTCGAAACCTCAGATCCTCATGATAAAGCATTTCACCCGACATCAAGATTTACGACTTCATGCTTTAGGGGGCAACTTTTATAGACAGATATAGGCACATAAACCCAAAACTTATATGTCGATAAACTAGGGCTCATCAACCCCTAAAAGATTTATTTCATACCCTAAAATAACATAGTCATCTTATTACATCATTCCCCAAAAGTCCCACCTAAGAAACCATCCAGAAATGGCCTAAACTGAACCATATTGACTGCTCCACTGGTAGGGTGTGATGCATACTGAGTGGTACACTGCCCAGGTGTCATGCATACTGATTAGGCCTTCTATAGAGTGTGATGGGAAAGGATGGACAAACGTACAAGACAGTTTGCTAAGTAGTTGCTCATGGAATCTTCTAGAAACTTCTCCTATGCCACTTGCATCTCTGAATTCGCCCAGGGATGAGTAAGAGATCCAAGAAATCTCCAAGTGGAACCAATTGTAATAAGTGGAATGACACTAATCAAAACCCTAGAGATGACTCACACCCTTGCACACATCTATAAATGGATCCCTCATTTAAGAGATCCAAAGGTTGGAAGATTGTGAATTGCAAGGAAGTGCTAATAGTTTGTAATTGAGGAAAGAGCATTGTATTGTCCGTGTGATCTTGCTTTTCATGAGGTGAAGAGGGATTGAAGCTAGGAGGATGATGCTGGATCAGAAAAATGGGTTGTAATTATTCCTTCTATTTAATAAAGTTCTTCAAGTTTTCTTCCATATGATTGTGTAATTGTGAATGTTATCATTTTTTCATTATATATCTGATTTTGTAATGTTTATGTTGTAGTAGATCAAGATGATTTGGCAGTTCTTTGTTGTTGTACTTGTGTAGGTACTCTCCAAGAGGGTTAAGTACGGAGAGGAGTTGCAATCTCGGTCAAGGGGGAGAGAGATCAAACAAGGGATCAAACAAAAGTTCTAGGTTGGTTCCTTTATCTTTCTCTTATCTGTTGCACATAGAAGAAATCGTTGAATTACTTTAAGTTGTTTTTTCTAGGGTAGCTACCAAACCTATAGGGCTAGTCGTTCAACAAGACATTAGTTTTCCCCGAAATAAGAATGCCTACTCCCATTGGTCCTAACCTGAACTATAAATTTTTTGATGGCCCCTGTGGGTAAACTTAATTGGTTCAAGTTATGGTTGTTTTTAAAGAGGCTTATTTCACTTATGGGGTGACTTGGTAAGCCAAAATAGACAAAGTAACCAAAAATCCAAAAATGGATGGTCTTTGAGTACAAAGTGTATGGAGGCTTAGTGGGTGATGCAATATGAACATACAAGTGTGATAAGATTTGGATATGCGATGATCCTTTTCAATATCCTTTTAATTACAGTAGATGTTGGTTGTTCCTTGCATGGAAAAACTGATTTGTTTGTGGATTATGGGCCACTTACTTTTTCCTATTAAACTATGTGGATTTTAATGAGGGACATGGAAATTCAAATATTTTCAAGAAAGTTTTCATATGCAATCCCAGGTTCGTCCAGGAGATGCAAGGGAAGTAGGGATTACTCACTTTCTCTACTAACATTTTCTCCTAGTACCAACCAAATTGCTTTGGTTAGTGGTAATATTCATGGATAATGACCACTTACTTGCTTTACTAATTAAACGAATTGTTGGAATTTCTAAGTTTAACACGTTAGAAACCCTTCATACACTTTATTGATTTATTCCTACCTATGTGTTTTGTTAATTAACAAGTTATTTACCATGTAAATACTGGAAATAAATACAAGTACATGCTCAACACATTACAGATCATCAACTGAAGGAAATAGAAACAAGCACACAAGTGGCACCGTTGTTTTTGGACTAATGTCCCCAGAAAAACCCAATGCAGGAAAACTGATGCAACTATCAAAGGGTTTTATTTATTAAGAAATTTCAAAATAAAATATGGGTGCCAAATCTAGCTCACCCAATAGAGAAAAATCTTGGCAATAGTACCTCTCTACTCGGAAGAAAATATTTCAGCTGAAACCCTATATAAATACTCTGGTAGCTCCACAACTCCAATCTGCCCCACGAAACCCCAGTGTCAGCCTCTAGGGACTGCATCAGCCTCTCTTTGGACCATCGTTAGCCTAGCTTCGCTCTAGCTTGGCCTACATCAGCCTCTAGAGGCCTTGTGTCAGCCCTCTGGTCCTTTACATCACCCACGTTGTCCCTCTAAGGCACTGTGCAGCTCCTGGCTGGCTCTACGCGAACCCTTGGCTGCTTATGCATCCCTCTCTCTAGCTACTGTGTTGATCCTCCTAGTGTTATCTCTGCCTCTCTGCTTCTATATTCACTAATCCTCAACTACAACTCTGATCACTCTCTCAACTTTCTCAGCAAGCCCAGCCCCAGAAAGTCAAAATCTTGATCTCTTGGTATGTTCTACAAGTAACCCTCAAGCCTCCTATTATACTTTTCTTGTTGACAAATAAACGGCCATGATTAAGTCCCTAATCAATGATTAAGATTAGATCTGGATTGATCCATGGCTTTTGGACCATTCTAACACAATTTTATATTAATTCATGTTAATACTTTATTTTCCCTAAGTTTAGACTTGGGGACTCCATTAAAATATTAATTATTTTAATATCTCCCAAACGGTTTATAATCTAACCAAACCCTTTCTGGGTATTGGATATTTCATGTGCCTTAGCCTCTACACCAATTTTCATGGCTAGATCACATCCGATGCTACCCCAAATCAACACTCCCTCTTAGTGAGAACTATGCTTTAGTAATACTCTTCACTGAGTATCACCCTAATCATTTGACATCAGTCCCTGTGTTGATGTTAGGCCTGTTGCCCATCATTTGCACTATTGCATCCTATATTGCTACACATGGACCTACCACTACCACTGCTGCATCCGTACAGCAACTCCCTCTACATCTGTGTTGTTGTCCATGGCCCTACCACTGCCACTGCTACATATGCACTGCATCCCCTCTCATCATGTTGCAGCGTGCTGCCCATATCACTACCACTGCTAACTGCTGCACTGCAACTTAGTTACTGAGAAGTAAGTAACTGATCCTCCCAACTCTGACATCTCTGTGAGGCTAGAGACACTCCTGATGTTGAAGCTCCCCTTGTCGTTGACAAGTGCTCCTTCTCTGACATCTGCACTGCTGTAGCAACTCCATGCATCTCGCATTGTTGCCTCATGTTGTCTTGGGACTCCTACACTATAGCACTCTCTGTCGCTCCATCTGCATCTGTCTCTGCCAACATGCACCAGTCCTGCTACTCCTATTCGGGGCTCTTGTAGCCAGGTATAAGCCAAGAGGTTGTGTACTGCGAGGATCTTGCCCCTCATCGCTTGTAGTCCATCTGACTACAACTTGAAGTCTCCCCACTTTCGCTCAAGTGGTGTGTGTGCACTCATGGCACTGTCATCATCTCTCTTCACTTCCTTCTCTTCCCTTTCTGGCACTGCCTTGGTCTTGGAGGCCTCTCCCTTACTCTTCTTCCTTGGACACTAGGTCACATAAGGAACCAACTCCCCACAGTGGAAGCATTTGACCTTGGAGAGATCCTTCTTCTTTTGTTTCTTCTTCTTTCCCTCATATGTTAGGGCAACATAATTCTCCTCCTCCTTCTTGATTCTAATCCCCTTGTCGTTGCTTCCTACCTTGCTCAACCTTTTGATCTCTTATTGGTGAAGATAAACTCACATTTCGTCGCAATCTGGAAGGGTCGCCCTACCCAGTATGCTCTGGACAAACACCTCCCAGTCTTCTGAGACTGCGTTCAGGGTTATTCTCACCATCAATTATGGATCCAGCGTTGCCCCTATGGAAGTTAGCTAATCCCGAATCTCCTTCAATCGACTGAGGAAGGGGTCGATCTGTTCTCCCTTCTGCATCTGGTATGATCACAACTTATTTTCTAGTAACATCCTTCTCTTCATAGAAGTATGATGGTACAATTCCTTTAGGGCCTCCCAAATATCATTTGTCGTTTCCTTTTCGGCAATATATGGTACTACATGGTCCTTGACCCCATCAAGAATGATGCTCTTGGCCCTCACCTTTGCCTCCTCATACTTGTCCTTATCAGTTGGTTCAACTGGGATAGGTATTGTCCTCAAGACGAAGTGCTTGACACAATTCGTGTCTAGAACAGATATGATTCTGGCCTTCTAGACTACGAATTTTGAGGCTCTGTCTAGTCTATCCTGGTCTCTTACCCTGTTCACTACCATCTCAGTGTTCCTCTACTTCCTTCCTGGAAGTTATTGGTGTGACTCCCTCTAAGCCTCGATTTCCCTCCTGGAAACCCTTCTACCAATGTCGAGATGCCCCCACTCCGATCCTTAGTTCCGTTGCACCACTGATCCAAATTTCTTGGCTAGAAACCCTCAGTAGCAACTCTGTCCTCCTTGTCATGCCCTGTTAAGTATTGTCCTGACTACAGTACCCCACCAGCTCCACTCTACAACTTACCCACAACCTCCTAAACCCTAGCAAACTGAAGGTTGGAGCTCCTAGGCTCTGCGCAATCCCGACACTGGAAATTCAACTTCCTCAACCAACTACATCAGCCCTCTTGGCCTCTGCGTGGCTCTACGTGAGCCTGTCTTTGCCTCCCTTAGCCTCTGCGCTACCTATTCCTAGCTCAATCTTGATGATGCAGGCACTGTGTCACCCTTTCCTTGCTGCTACTCTACCATGAACAACTTCTATCACTCGGGACAATTGTTTTTTGTTGTTTTTTCTCTGCTCAGTTGATGTCCTCAGTTCTCCTGTGATCTACAACCACCCTCTTATAGCATGTTGGAATTTCTAAGTCTGACACATTAGAAACCCTTCATGCACTTTACTGATTTACTTAATTAACTTGTTCTGTTAATTAACAAGTTATTTACCATGTAAATACTGGAAATAAATGAAATTACATGCTCAACACATTACAAATCATCAAATAAAGGAAATATAAATAAGCACACAAGTGACACCGTTGTTTTTGGACTAATGTCCCCGAAAAAAACCCAATGTAGGAAAACCAGTGCAACTATCTGAGGGTTTGATTTATTAAGAAGTTTCAAAATACAATCTGGGTGCCAAATCTAGCTCACCCAATAGAGAAAAACCTTGGCAATAGTACCTCTCTACTCGGAAGCAAATCGTTCGGCTAAAACCCTGGATAAACACTCCAGCAGCTCCGCAACTCCAATCTGCCCCACGAAACCCCAACATCAACCTCTAGGGACTGTGTCAGCCTCTCTCTATCCCAGCATTAGCCCAATGTCACTTTGGTTTGGCTTGCATCAGCCTCTAGAGGCCCTAAGTCAGCCCTTTGGCCCTCTACGTCACCCACATTAGCCATTTCAGGCACTGCGTAGCTCCTGGTTGGCTCTGCGTGAACCCTTGGCTACTTCTGCATCCCTCTCTCCAGCTACTGAGTTGATCCTCCCGATGCTATCTTTGCCTCTCTTCTTCTGTATTCACTACCCCTCAACTGTAACTCTAATCACTCTCTCAACTTTCTCAGCAAACCTAGCCCCAGAAAGTCGAAATCTTGATCTCTTGGTGTGTTCTCAAAGTGACCCTCAAGCCTCCTCTTATACTTTTCTCGTTAAAAAATCAACAGCCGAGATTAAGTCCCTAATCAATTGCTAATATTATATCTAGTTTTATCCATGAATTTTGGACCATTCTAACACAGTTTTATATTAATTCTCATTAATATTTTATTTTCCCTAAGTTTAGACTTAGGGACTCCATTAAAATATTAAATATTTCAATATCTGCCAAACTGTTTAGAATCTTCCCAGACCCTTTCTGGGTATTAGAGATCTCATGTGCCTTAGCCTCTCCACCAATTTTCATGGTTAGAGCATATCCAATGCTACCACAAATCAACACAAATATGATTTGTAAAAAAATAAGTGAAATAGTTTGAAAACATATGTGGATTATGGCCACTTACTTTTCTCCCTAATTAGGATACGTGGGTATTTGTTTGAAAATAAAATAAAAAGTAAAAAATAGAAAAAATCTAATTACTTGATGAATTAGGGTTCATTCAAGCAACCAAGGGTACTAAATATTAAAAACAAATGCAAAGGTGAAAGAGACTCACTAGAGGCTACCAATCACCTAAGAAAACTAAAAAATACAAGCCTTTTTTGTTATTTTTATGTCTGTCATGAGTGTTCTATAGACACAAACACGTACTTCATAGTTTTTGAAGATATAGATGCATGCTTCACATCTATCAGAGAAGAAAATGTGTGGGCAAGAAAATTCTGAAATTTCTTCACTTCCACAGGCTTAGAACAGGTCCATGCAGACTTTAAAACTCCAAGGAGGTGAGGAGTTCCTTGAAGGATGTTTGTGCAGAGAGGAGGTCATGCAAACAATATCTAGATTAATGAAAAGAGATAAATATGGTCTACATTCCTATTGTAGTGTTTTTGGAGCACAAGTGTACCAGAAAACACCCCCTTATCAGTGGATAGTTACTTGCAGAGGATCACAATCAAAATTGTTGTTGTTAGTGGATAGACTTAAATAATCACAAGATTGTAAATAATGGATACAATTCATACAAAAACATAAACTTCGACGAAGAGGTGCATGAACATAACAATTCTCAAATGGAGCAAACACATCAATAATATATGGAAAATTCTCCCTCTATTGATTGTTGGTGGTAGAGGTTGAATACAATCAGAATAATAGAACACTTGAAGAGAATTCCTTGAGCTAGGGAGCTCAAAAATCCTCAACAAGGATGTTTCTTTTCCTCAATCTCTTTGCAAGTTTCTCCTCTCTCTTAAAGAAGTGTGAAGACTCTCCAAAGGATGGATTTTTCTTCACTCACTAAGATGCTGGGTTTCTTAGAAGCATTTTGGCCAACATGCTAGTTCTCTTCACTTCCTTGGTTCAACAACGAAATGGTGGTTTGCTTACAAGAAATTTGGCCAGCATAACAATGTCTCTTCTTTTGGCTCTCCCATGGCCTATTTACATAGAGTTTTTTCAATCCCTCTTCCCTCTCTTGGTACATGTATGATAAAGACACATGAGTAGGAAATGAGGATTCCATTGAGGGTTTCACTTCTCTAAGGTAATTTGAATTCAGCTGTACTAGACCGACCACGTATCAATAAATCAGCTCCAAGTGCGTGGAGTGGTCCTGGACTATTGAGTCACCTTTTCTGCAACCGTGTGGCTTTTTTGATGATATGCCATGCGTGAAAGTTTATCAAAGAAATATACGCATGGCCTTAATTGATTTCCTTTATAAACTTTGTACCTTAGGAGAACCTTTGATTTTTTTAATCTTTATAATGTATTCGGCTGGAAAAATGTCCACATGTGCATTCTACTAGACACTTTTAATGTCATCTAGATTGTACTAACAAGTGTACGATTTTCCAGTGTTAACATGGTCATCTAGACTTCCTTCAAAAACTTCCCTTCCATGATTGAAAGTACTTCAACTATCTTGACCAGTTGCACTCCTTTGTCATCACACCATTATCTTGCTAATCAGTGAATCCCATACAAGGTGGAATTCTTAGCGAGACACTTGCTTTTCCAAGAGAGGTGAATATTTTAATGAATATTCCAATAGAGGATATTGATTATTCTCATCCTGCAAATTCTCCTTCCCAATGATGATTATGTATGATGATGTCTATGCTAGATGAATTTCTTCTACCCATAAGTACTACTTATGTTTTCAATGAGATTACCAAGAGCTACTTCCCTCTAATTATGACTACCATAAACTTCTACTTCAGCGATCTTTGAAGCTTCTTATGATGATGTCATGTGCTCTTGCTTCAATTTTATGCTCTTACGATGCCATCTCCTAAAATTATGCATCTTATCACACTTCTAATGTTTCTTATCATAATATGTATACTTTACAAAAACTAAAAAGAACTTGGTGGAGAAGATTATCTCAATCACAGTAGAGATATTTTATTTCCTCCTTCTTTGCTTTCTTCTTTTCTACCTCTTCCACTTCTTTAGTGATATGGGCTTCTTCCCTTCCTCTTTTTTTGTTGTCCTTCTTGAGTTTAGGACAATCTCTCTTGTAGTGCCCATATTCTTGATAGTCGTAGCATTGGACCTTAGCCATATTCTTCTTCTTTTTCTGAGGACCAAACTTTCCAAACTTCCCTTTTCTCTTAGCCATGGAAAAAAATGCTTGTGCTTGCTCATTTTATCATACATCTCTTTTTTCCTTTAGCTTGATTTCTTTAATTTTTCACAATGACCAAAGTTCATTGAATGGGGTAGCTTCCTCATTTCCATAGATTCTAGATGTAAAGTTTCCCCATTCCTCTAGTAGTGCATTGAGCACTATGGTAGTCATTTCCTTATCATACATTATTTCTCCTAATACTTGTAGTTAGTCTCTTATTTATGACACCCTCATAAAGTATGAGGATATTCCATCTTCCTTTGATATATTCATATTTTATAGTTCTTCTCTTAATGATATCACTTCTTCAGCAGTAATTACAGAGAACAATTCTACTAGCTTCTATTATATTTCTTTCGATGTCTCCAACTTTGATACATATCGTATGAGGGGATCTTTGATGGATTCTACAAGGATCCTTTGATTCCTTACTTCCCATTTCATATACTTTCCATGAGCTTGAGCTTATTCCTTTGACATTTTAGTAATTGAACCCTTAACATGATCACCGACTTCATTTTCTAAGAGGATCAAATCAATCCTTTTCTTCCATGCAAGAAAGTTCGATGACCCAACCAACTTGTTGCTTTCCTTAAAAAATGAAGTCATTTTGATATATTTTAATGTGGAAATAAATATACTTAATTGTGAAGATACTCCTTATGACGATATCTTCAACTTTCTACCCTCTTGATTTTGATGAGGATGATAATGATAGAATATGTGTTCCTTCAAAAGTGATCCTTCAAAGAGAAGGATATCACTTCGGTTCCTTGATGATGATGACAATGCCTTCTCCTTATTTTATTTGATGTAGAGGCTTAAAGATGCTCCAATTTTTGTTCCTTTCTCTATTTGAGTAGGGTTATAGTCTTTTGAGGGCTCCTACTTTGAGGTGATGCTTATGTGAGGTTCTCAAGAATTGTTTAAATGTAGAATCCTTCTTTGAACGAACTAGGGTTTGGAGGTCTTCTTTAGTAACTTCCTTCAAGATGATGATGTAATCCTTGTCCCTGTAGTTCCTTTTATTTGAGTGTTCCTTCTTGATTATTGATGTTCTTGATGTTCTTCTAGTGCTTTGGCCCTTGATTTTTCTTCTTTAAGCTTCCCTTTCTTGACTTATCAGCTTAGCTCTGAGACCATGTTGAGAAATCTAGGGGAAAAAAACATAGGATGATTTTTCTTACATTAACAATTGTTTGTGGTGTATTTTTACTTTTCTTAATTATATTCTTCTTTCACTTGATTATTATGATTTTCTCTTCATCCAAAAGCTACCAAACCATAAATAACAATAAGACAAATGACACAAGATATAGGCGATCAACCAAGGCCAAAACCTTTCCAACTTGAGAGGAAAACCCACTAGAATTATTTTTTCTTCTTATATACCTTTAATTGACAAATTCCAACACCTTTGGCCCTTGACCAAGACCCTCCAAGACCAAATCACACCTTGCTTCTAGAAACCTCTGCAAATTTTACTTCCAGCAACTTCTTCTATAACTTTGACTTACCCATCAACTTCTTTTTGCAACTTCAACCTGCCTAGAAGCTTATTTTGCAGCTTTGACCAGTTCGGTGTATTTTTCTGCAGCTTCAACCTCCCCAACAGATTATTCTATAGAAACCATATCCTTTGCACTTGTGAGGAACAATGGTGTATTCCTCGTAGATTCAAACTACTAATTGTAATTTACGAAAACAATGTACTTGAATCTACTCTACTCATTAGCGCAAAAAATTAAAAAAATGTGAAATAATGAAGCAAACAAGAGAAAGAATTCAATTTGTTGACTAGTGGTTGTCATTGATGTCAACCCAAGTAGCACCAGGGGATACCATGATCTTTCTTTGGAATTTTGACTTGAAAACTTACTCTATTCTGAGTGAAGTATCTTCTAGATGGATTCTACTCGTCGAGATGTTTCCATTGATATATGGCACACCAAGTAATTCTTAACGGTTTGAGAGATATTCATGTTTGAAGTTAGTAACCCAAGTTACTGGGCTAAAACCCTATAGGGTTGTGGCATGGCACTCATAATTGTGGTCATTGAATAGTCAATAATTAATAATAAAAATATTTCTCCTAAAATTCCTCTAACTTTCACTTGTTGAGGACCCTCTCAAATCAAGGCATTCATATAAATAATGACCCTCATATCCTCCTCTAGTAGGGATTTTGTGGCTTCAGATAGTTCATTGTCACCATTTTTCCATAACATTTTTTTGTGAAGCTTCAGAAGCTTAAATTAAAACCCATTTGAGCCGAAATCTTGATGAACGTCGTGACCTAATTTCAGATCTTGGTTCATTATATTTTTAGAGATATGAACTGAGGAAATTAGGATTTCTACAAGCTCCCAAATTCCAAGTCAAACAGGTGACATTGGGAAAATCATCATACCTTGCGCTCTGAGCATGGGATTCAAATTTCGTAAATAGTCACAAAACTTGGACGGACTATAGTTTGTTGAGTAGTGTTTTTAGGGCCAAAGATCACAACAGTGACACGTGGAACTTCATATAATTTCACTCTATTGAACAAATCGATATTTAGGTCATCATGGGAGATTGGGCATAACTTTTTCTTGACAAACCCAATATTGTTCAGACCTATGGGGTTGGAACGAGGACTCATAGGAATACCACAGGATGAAATTTCAGACCCTGGATATCCGATATTACATAGATATGACAGATTCAATATTGAGCTCCTAGAAGGAAAGAAAAAACATGCATTCAAGGATCATTGTAGTAAGGACACACATGAACAGTCAAGGGTAAGTCTCCTACAGCAAGGTATGTATGATTAGTGTTTGCATTTGAAATATGAATATCATCTCTAACATATGCTTTTTCATAACAACGTAAGTATATACAGGGTCTTGGTTATATCTTTATGTCTCTATATGTCACAATTAGTTTTGATACCACATTTCGAATGTCCTATTCTTGATACTACACATTTCATGCTACACCAAATCTGCTAAATCTATATGATGTTGTAAGTTCATGTTACTTTTCTTGTCATATTTGATAGAATAGTCTTTGATGTTGTACTTAAAACTTAGTCCATCACAAGTCTAAGGTCTCTCATCAGTTTTTATTGTATAAATCTTTAGGTCAGATTTGGATATAGTCTTGCATAGAGTCCAGGCTTATATCAAGAGTGGGATTCTTTGTCTACTGCTACAACAAGTCAACAACAAAAGTGAAAAGGACACTTCAAGTACGTATTGTAATTTTAATTTGTATTTATTCATTATTATTCACTTACATGTGTTTTGTAGGGAGAGGTAAGTTGAAGGGTATTTTGTTTTGTTTTGGGATTGGTTTCGTCGGGAAAATTTTGCATGCAAGTAGAAGAAGATTCAAGTACAAATTCAAGAAATAATTCAAGAGCAGAAGCATCAAATCAAAGGAAGCATTGCAGTGGGAAATCCTTTGAAGACATAACAACCATCCGTATATTGTAAGAAGTGTCAAGGCCAAGAGTCATCATTGTAAAGTTGTAAAAGGGCCATTTGTAAAAGTGTCATCATTGGAAGAGTCATTATTGTAAAAGAGTCAATATACCTAGAGTTGAAAAGGAATTATTTGGAGGTATAGGAGTCTCTATTGGGATGATGTCACGGTTGGGTTGCAGGTCATAGTGTGATTGAGTGTTCGGTCAAAATCATTGTAAATCATATTGTATCATGGATCATTGTCCCTGGTATGGGAGTCCACACTTTTGTATTTAATTTTTGTCTTTATAGGGTGGTAGGGTGGTGCTAGATAGGTGAATGAAGTCACCTACAAGTTGGTGTCTATAAAAACTTTAGGGTGCTAGGGTGGTGCTAGGGTGAGTTGTGGCTCTCGAGGGTGTTAGGGCATCCATTCAGTTGATTACTAAAGAAACCAAGGCATTAGGGTGTCCTTCCAGTGGGATATGGAGAATAATTATTTTCTAGAATTCTAGGAAGTTGTTTATTTCATTTCAATTGGGACTAAATATTGAAGAAATTATTAGAAAAGAATTCAGTGGTTTTTGACCCAGAGGGGGTTTTCCGCCTAAAATTCTTGTGCTTATTATGTTCTTTTATTTACTATTATTACTGCATAAACATTAATAATAATTGAAGATTAAATAATGCTCTGAAAATATTTAAAAGTGCTAATTTCTAAGGAATACTGATTCACCCCCCCCAAGTATTTCCAAAAATTGGTATCAAATCTTGGTTCCTTTGATAACGTCTTAACCACTCGAAGTCAGTTTTCAGAGCATAGAGATGGGAAAGTCAAAGAAGCAAGTTACAAGGAATTCAAAGGAAGGTAAAGGTACAACAAAATTTGAAGAAAGTGAGTATTATGTACCAACCCCTAATTTTGATGCAGATAATTACTAGATATGGGAATCCAGGATGGAAGTACATTTGTAGGCACATGGAGTATGGGAATCAATTGTTTCTGGAGACACATCTATCAACGAAGCTAAAAGGTACAATTCAAAGGCCATGAATGTAATTCTGAATGTTTTTCCAAATTGTGTGAAAACAAAATTTGGTCAATGTTCAACAGCTAAAGCTCTTTGGGAAAATCTTCATAATATCTATTCAACAAAGCAATCAAGTCAAGATGTTAGTGAAAATTCAGATCCTTCTGATTATGATGAAGAAATGGGAGAAATGAGTAAAATGGAGTTTCAAAATAAAGTGATCAAGGTGATAAAGGAACTCAAAAGTTAAAAGGAAAATACAAGACTTTTGGAAGGAGAATTGAAGACAACAAAAGAACTCGTCAATGAAAATGAAGAGTCTGAGAAGATTATTAGTAGTCTTAGAACTCATTTGGAAGAAATCAAGAATATAGTGACATGAGACCTCAAGAGAGAAGTCCAATAGAAGCAACAAGAACTCGACACAACTTTTGCAGAGATTAGCAGGATCACACAACAAATGCAGGAAGCAGAAATTGAAAGGAAGGAATCTGATCAAAGATACATATCCGTCGTTGACCAAAAGCAAAAGGAATTAGAAACATCTTCAGTAGAAATAAGCAGGCTCATTATTGAAAATGACAAGCAAAGGAATAGATACATGTTCTCAACAAAGAAGTAGAGAAGACCATTCTTCTCAAGCCACTGTAGGTTGAGGAGGCAGAAAAAATAAGGAAGATCTTCAAAAGATGGTTTCAAGAAGATATTGCTCAAAAGCAAGAAGAACTTGATGCAACCCATGATGAGATAAACAAACTCAAGGGATCACAAAAAGAACACTTACAAGATAAGACAAATGAAGAAGCAAAAGTGAAGTCAATTAGAGATGGTAAAGCTCTAGTTGATGAAGGTACAAGCTCCACATATTCGCAGGATGATTCTAAGAAGGAAGTTGATCAAAGTGAAAAGCCAAAGAAGAATGTTGCAACTCCATAGAACAAGACCAAAGCAATCAAGAACAAAGGACCACAAAAAACTGCAACACTGCCTCCAAAGAAGAATGAAAAATCTTCCAGGTATGTTCATTTATTTAGTGGTTATTTCTTTTTATGTGCTAACTATGGACATATGGCTATGGATTGTGAAGTTTTTGACAGGTACAATCATTATCTGCAAAACCCTAGAAGAAAGTTTGCAGGATCACGAGATAGGTTCCATGATGATTTTGTCAGAAGAGAATATGTGCTAGATGGGCAAAACATTGAATGTTTCAAATGCCATAACTATGGCCATAACACTCGCAGTTGTAGATATCAAATGGAATCACCTATGGACAACATTGAATGCTTCAAGTGTCATAACTATGGGCACATGGCTCGAGATTGTAGGAATAAGAAGGTCTGGAAAAGGAAATAGGTACAAGAATACAAAGCAGATAACAAGGTTTCAGAGTTATGCTTTTTATATTTGTAAAAGAAAAAGGTCACGAGGAAGTAGCAATTGCTTCAGATAATGACTCAATTCAATATGGCACGTTAGGTGACTCACTATTTTGAAAATTTTGGCTGGTTGACTCCTTAATGTTTGTAGAGGAGGTTACTATGCAGCAGTATATGGCACAAGTCTATGATTGACAGAAGGTAGTTTGAACAGGATGGAAGTTTCATTACAGGTTCAGGGGGAGCAAAATAGTTTAAGGATTATAGTTTACCAGGAACAAGGAAAGATTAGTCTACAAAGGATATGCACGGGTTGAATGAACCTATTTTGAAGAAACCTTTTTCTCCCATTGCTAGAATGGAAGCTATCAAGATGTTTCCCACTTATCCTTTCTCGAGAAAAATCAAGGTCTACCAAATGGATGTTAAGTTAGCATTTCTAAATGGTGAATTGGAGGAAGAAATTTACATTGAACAACCCCAAGGTTTTCTTCTCTTTGACCAAGAATACAACATCTGCAGATTAAAGAAGGTTCTATATGGTCTCAAGCAAGCTCCTAGGTCTTGGTATGCTCATCTTGATAGGTATCCACATCAACAAGGATTCAAGAAAGGAAGCGCTAACAACAATCTCTATGTAAAAGTGGATCAAGATACCCTAATGATTATTAAGGTATATGTGGATGATATAATATTTGGTAGCAATGATGACAGATTAAGTAAAGACTTGATCCAGGTGGATATTGGTGGCCACCTGCCAATTCCACTTGGACCCCCACCATTGTTTCTTTCAATTTTTCAGTTCCCTTACTTATAGCACAGTTTACTATTTTTAGCAGTTTTTCGGGTCCTAAACTTGCAGAGCCATTTTGAGGCCCTAAACGACGTTTTTTTGGCAATCTTGTACCAGCAATTTGCTGTCTAAAATCATATGTTCCGTCGTATTCATTGGAGATATATTTCCAACAAGGTATCATGCGCGTCAAACAGAGATAATATGACCAATTCACGACCTTGGTAAGTTGGTTGTCGAACTAACCCCAATGGGGTCGATAAACTCTTGGTGTTACATCTCCTCGGGTTAGGGTTTTGGTTGTTTAGGGTTTGCTCTTATTGTTAAATAATAAAAAGGTCCTTGAGCCTCATTGTAACGCAGTTTAGAGGCATGTAGCTGCAACATCTCTTCTCAGAGATAAGCTACCATCGCATGAGCTAGTTTATTTCCATTTTTGTTTGTAAGCATATTTCAGTATTTTAAATTAATGAAATGAAGTATTATTTCTACTGCATCTCTGTGTTTATGGTTATATCTGTAATTTGTTGTGTTCCTATTTAAATCCGGTTCAGTGGTATTAGAGCGGTCTGCTCTTTCTCTATTTTTCTTTTCATGTCCCTAACGAGGTTGGGATATAACGAGTTAGGTCTTGAACTAGTTGAACCTTTGCAAGACAAACCTCACAAATCCCGACGGCCTCCCATGGCGAATGAAAAGAAAGATGAGGGGGCAAGAGATCCTATCAAAATCTTGCTCGAAGAGGCCCTAGAGAGACAAAGGAATGCGATGATGGACAAATTTTCCTTGATCCTTTAGCAGCTACCCAGGGGCGACGCATCTAATAGCTACTATGGAAATGCCGCACTATTTAAGGTACAAGTTAACTTTGAAATCCCCATATTCGAGGGCCAAATAGATGTAGACGTTGTAGATAAATAGTTGAATCTGTTAGAAGGATATTTTTCTATTCATGATTTTTCTGGCTGAGAAAAGATTACTTTTCCACTTCTCAAAGCCTCCCCACACATTAAGGATTGGTGGGAAACCTATTGTGAGCAGAAGGATGAAAGTATGAACTCATTGTTTTTAGTTGCTCCCACTTGGAATTCATTTTGGGATGCCATAAAAGAGAAGTACTACCCTTTCGGAAGCTATGAGGATAAATACATAAACTAGACCATGCTACGGCAAGGAAGGGACCAAGACATGTTGGAGTTTATCAATACTGTTCATACCCTTCGAACAAAGTTGGGTATCAAGGATTTTGAGTTGCATTTGGTACTCAAATATTGTGGTTGCCTATACAGGTATATCCAGGACGAGATGGATTTCCTAGACATCTGCTCACTTGGCACGATGTACCAATATGCTTTCAAGATCAAGCAAAAGTTTATGTAGAAATTCCCACTGTAAATCAACAAATTATGCAATATACTAAAACACAATACAAGATCTACTTATAAAACACTTTGCGGAAGCTTAATCAATTTGAGCATGATCAATGGTAACACATATAAAATAGAAGCAATCGCACATAACACAGAAGAATAACCCAGGGAAAGCCCCAGCCTAAAACCCCAATCTTTGTATTATCATACAAGTGGAAAATAGTCACAGAATTACACAAAGCCTTAGCTTGGAAGCCAACCAGCGCTCAGTATAATCCCTCTGCTGCTCATAGACAGTCAAAGGCCTCTCACAAATCTTCTCCTCTGCCCTCCAAGCCTCCTATTTCCTCGCATAGTTTTTCTTGGGGTCCAATGCTTCCACACATGTGAATTACCACCTCACACCGCTCACTTGGCCCAGTAGTAACTGCGCAATCCTGAAGGAGATAAATCCTTCTGCATAAGTGAGTTTCCTTTATAGGAAAAATCCATCCAACTGATAGTATATTGTCCCTCCTCTGATCTCAAGTGGGTCTCTATCTGAACTAACATGCATGAGTTATTTATGAGAGAATATTTAGTTTCTTGAAGTGCAGCAATTACATGCATGCAAGCATTAACTAACTAAATTCATAATTAATTCAACAAACTATTTGAATTAATCTAACTGGACTTGACTCAGTTAACTAAGTCAACTAATTACAACTCATAATTACAACTCATCCTTATCCTTTAACTGACGGATAAATTCCTTAATCAATGGAGAAACTATTGCATGTCCCCACATAGACTTCATGTTTGATTTTCCTTAACTAATTATCTCAAGATGAATTAATTACTTATTTTACAAATAGTTGCTAAGATCAAATTCGAATTTTACTTCACTATTTTAGTTCAGGGACTAACTAAAATAGGAATCTATCCTGAACTGCTATTTTTAGCAATGTTATTTATAGCACTTCCATTTTTCATTCCTCGCTGCTATGCCCAACACTAGTACCCGAATTTATATTTATAGCAGTGCTATTTTCAGCACTTCTATTTTTAGCATTTCTTGTTGCTATTTTCAATAGTTTAAACAGAAAAAGTGAGACTTTGGATCTATGAACTTGAATCGAGGGAAAGCCTTCCCCAAATAGCAGAACCAAGGACAAAGCCAAGATGGGGCAAACCAAGACAACCCGTCGAAGCTGCAAGAAAAA